>CABHPH010120358.1:0-11333 GCA_902168325.1 Peromyscus nudipes
TTTTTTTTTTGTCCTCAGATATACACTTCTATTTCTTTCTACCAGGACATGAAAGATCTTAACTCTTTAAGCTGGTGGACAGACTTTCAATGTTGGCTTCTCATGTACAGTTTAATCCTGTGATCTTAAATTTTCCCTTGCCCAGTTTTGCCTGTGAAATTGTCAATTATAAAAACCCTACTAATATTTCCAATAGTGAAATCAGATATTTTTCCTTTGGCAAATGTTTCTTCACCATCCATCAACCAACATGTGAGCCGATTTGTTTAAATGGCCTCTAGCATCTTCACAATCTGCTGTCTCATTATGGATGCTTTCTACATGTGCCGCCAACCTGCAGATTCCCCTTAACCTGTGAAGCAGTGAATACCAGGGAAAATACTTTATGATTTCCCAGTACTTGGTTTTAAATAAACGTCCTTTGGAAAGAATAGTTTATTAGTTCACTTACTGTGATCACCACTGATAATGCATGACCCCAACAAGCCACATTTGACAGCAAATAGTAGCTAAATAGAACATGTTTTAACAGGATTAATCCTTTTCAATGACTGATTGAGATTTATTAAAAGAAATAGTTTGGAACTTGTGGAGTAGTTCTGTTAAAAGAGTGCTTGCATAGGATGCATTAAGCCCTCAAGATGACCATCAGTATTGAACTAACCAGGTGTACAACTGTGTAACCCTAGCACTCAGACTTTTAAGGCCATATTTGGTTGCATAGAAATGTATCCAGGACAGCTTGGAATATATTAGGTAGTAGATCCATTTTTTTAAAGAAAGATATGCTGTGCTCTCTTATTTAGGTTTCTATTGCTGTGATTAAAAAAAAAAAACCGCGACTAAAAGGAACTTAGTAGAAAGTGTTTATTTAAGCTTACAGCTCCACATCTCAGTTCACTGTCAAAGGAAGTTAAGGTAGGAAGTCAAGGCAGGAACCTGGAGGCAGGAACTGAAGCAGAAGACGGGGAAGAGTGCTACTTACTGCACTGATTCTCCTGGCTTGCTCAGCCTGCTGTCTTTTAGCCATACCTAGTCTCACTAGCGCAGGGGTGGCCTCACCTACAGGGATTGATGCCTTCCCACATCAGTCATCAGTCAAGAAAATCTACCACTGGCTTGCCTACAGGCAATATAGTGAAGGCATTTTATCAGTTGAGGTGCTTCTTACCCAGATAATTCTAACATGTGTCAACTTGTTAGAAAAAGTGGATCCTCCTTATCAAATATTGTGTTGTTCTAATCATAAACTTTGTTGTTCATATATCTTGTATCAAGTTTTGAAGTCATGCTATCTTATCCTAAAACTGGTTTTATTTCTATAACAAACTGAATTTTGTCCTGTGAATGATAAAGGTGAGAAGATGATACAAGTTCGACTTTTCATCTAATATAATGTAAATTTTGGGGTTAAAGTAAAAGTGCTTTTGTTCCCTTAGATTAAATATATATAATATCTGAATCATTCTCTGAATTCTTTCTATAAGTTAAAAACAACAGTGTTCTCCATAGAGACAGTGCAAAATTAGTTGTGATTTCAGAGTTTAGATTTAACTGGTAGATTTTATATTTTTAAGGTGTCTTGCGTTTGAAATAGAAAATGAGGGGTATAAGGAAAAGGAGAAACTATGTAATTATATTATGTTTGTATATGTATATATACATACATATATATACACACATATATATACATATGCACACATAGAAGTATACACAAAATGAAAATAAAATACACACACACACACACACACACATACACACACCCAAATGAAAATGAAAGTGCCTTGCAAAGACTTCTTCCACAAAGGAAGCTTAAACAAAGGCAATTTCTCTATTGTGCTTTTATCTTCGGGCACTCATTGGGTGACATGTTTGTTGTGGTTACCTATATGCCTGAAACAACTCTCTTAGCACTTTCTTCTTAACTATCTCTTCAAAAAATTTGGGCCAGCGGTTTATATATTTAAAGATATTTCAGTCTTACTACAAAATTGCTGTTGTGTAACATGGATTTCTTGGTAGTTGGGGGCTAAGGGCTCTTTTTCATTTACATGTTGGATATCTGGTAGACTCAATATCTATCATTTTCAAAGAATGACTGTTTCCTTGCAGGATGAAGGAAACAAATAGTAAACAGATGGGAAAAGTGAGAAAGAAGTTAAAGTTTGGCTTGCTTCTTTAATCACCTTGACCTTGAAAAAAAAGCGCATCTCACATTTTTCTTCTTAACAAGTTTTCACATGGCCACAGGTAAATGTAAAAGAACTTTGGAAATAGACTTTGGAAAAGACAGTAAAGAACTTTGGTGGACAGTTAACCATTTTCAAGATTTGCAAAGTTGAATAAATTTATGCAAAGCCTTGGAAAAACTAGAATAATTATTGGAAATGCTGGTCACCCTGCTGGATAATATATGAAGACATTAAACTTGAAACAAACTTTAAGTGAAATTTGCATTTTTCTATTCTGGTTCTTCCTACTGTGAATTCTCTGCTTAGAAGCTTCCTGTTATTTGAAAAATACAAATCATTTGATTTAAATCCTTTCGTTGTAACGTTCATTGGTCTCATGAAATACAGAATAAAATGGAGATTCTAAATCAAAATTATCAGGGAGTTATTTTCTGAACTTTGGTTCACTGTTCAAACACCCTCTTTCTCACTCCTTGTATCTAGTACTCCTCTTTTCTTTCAGACCCATATATGTCTCAGGAATTATGTACTTGCTGTTTCTTCTGCCTGACCTGAATTCATCATGTCTTCAACTGTCAGACTTCCTCACATTGAGATGCAGCTTCCATTCTCAGTCTCCAGAGATGGCCATTGTGCTGATCCCAGATGAAGGATCATTCCTAGAATCCTTAGCTATGGACTGTATTAAAACATGTTAATTGGAGACCTTTTATGGCAGTGGTCAGTATTAAAAACCTGGATCCTAGAGACTGAAGAGATCAGACCATGCCTCTCTGTAACACTCATGGGATAGAGAGTTAAGAAATAATCTGTGATGTGCTTTGCCAGTTCTTAATTTATGACATGTGGATTTTCTATGTTCTTTGTCATGTAGGCTATGATGAATTAAATCACATTAAGTGAAACTGCTTCACCCCAAACTCACAAGTATGAGAATACTTCCTATGTTCTTGTTCTTACTCCAGGGATAGATCTGGGGATGTCCTATGAAGAAGCTCCTCACCTCTTCCCAGGCCTCCTTCTCATAACTTCACACTCCCTTTCTCCTACCCTCTCTTATTCTTGCCTCTCCAGGCTTTAAGGGACCCCTCTCCCTCCCTTTAAGGCCCCTGTCATTGCTTGCTTCTCACATATCTTGTACCATCATCTGCTTAAATCTGTCCTCCTCACCCCCAGTTGAAGTCAATCATAGTCTCAAGACCCTTGTCCTAATAAACTACATTTTCTAATAGGAATTTTTTGTCTTCTTTCCTTTCCTACATCAATTGCTCCTTTTCCACTACTACTTCCATTTTTATTATATTTAACAAGCTCTATGATAAACCAAATCATAGTATATTATTACTGGTTTGTGTCTTAAGGGGTCCATTCTGATTTATCCTTTTACTGGAGAGTAAATTAAGGTTCAAATCACAAAACTTTGAACTTGAAGCAGCCAATGGCCAACCTGACATGAATGAAGGAGGTCCTAGATTATTTTCATTGAAATAAAATTTTCATGTTGATCTTTTCACCTGTTCCAGTTCCTCCCAATCCTCCCTACCTCCTTACCCATCCAATTTTATATGCTATCTCTCTCTCTCTTAAAAAAAACAAGCAGATAAAGACAAGAAACACACAAACACATACACACACAACTCACAAAGACCTTCCTTCCATGCTCATGAATCAGTAGGATTAATATTGTAAAAATGGCCATCCCACCAAAAGCAATTTACAGATTCAACAATATCCCAACCAAATTCCAATTTTCTTCACAGAAATTCAAAAACAATTTTCAGCTTCATATGGGAACACACACACACACACACACACACACACTCACACATACACAAACAAAACAACAACAATAAATAACCAAAGCAAACAAACAAAAATCCAGGATAACAAATGATCCTGAATAATAAAGGAATACCTGGATGTATAACTATCCCAGATTTTAAGATGCACTACAGAATCCCTAGATTATTTCAACTGCTATCTTACTAATATTTGGAGAATATAAGATATGATAAGTTCATAATTGTTTGCATGAGTTGGTACTTCTTATTTTATGAATATTTTTTAAGGATAGGAGGATCTAGCCCTTAAATCAACATCAATGAAATGCCCAAAGAAGCACAGTCTATATGTGTGTAGCAGTCTCCAGATGTATACAATCATTAAAGGTCAAGTGAAATTAAGAATGAATTCCTCACTCACTCTATCTATGTCTGGTTCTCAATAGTCATAAATTACATGGAGCTAATTTTGGGGGGGGGAACTGGGAAGAGAAACATTTCAATATCTCAGGAAGTTCCATCAAACTGTGCTGGTTCGTCCATGAGTTTGCATTTTTAAACCCTGCCCATACTTGCTTGTAATCATTGAATCAGAATTATTTCCTCCAAATAATTTATCTTTTTGAGAAAATTTTCCAACTTTTACACTGATTATTAGAGTTAGGCTTTCCACAGAGGAACTGTAGTAAAAATTACTGTAAAACAAATGACAAAGTTTGTTTATTTGGAGTATATGTTGCTTTTACTTTAATTGTGATGAAAAATTGTAATTTCTTTATAGAAATGTAGAACATTGTGAAACAAGCTGAGAATGGGCAAAACTGATGGTGTTCTTTCAGCTAGCTGGCAGGAGCTGCATTAATAAGGATTTCACTCTTGCATATTCCGCAGTCCCACTGAGTGAGGACTGCGAGATGTATGTTACACTGGGTGCCTCTATCATTGGTTCTGAAGGGCTTCAGGAAAACTATGACAAACCTGTCTTGGGTGTGCACATTTGAAGATCCATTTCCTTTAAATGACACATCTGAAAAGAAAGTATAAAAATTTTAAACAATCTATAAGACAACCAACCCAGTTAGTGCAGCTAGCTTACAATTGTCACAAGCTCTCTATCTGCATGTTAAACCAAAGCCTCCTACAAATGTATAGAGAAAATTTGAGTATGTGTATGTGCTGATCATGTGGTGACAGTTATCTTGTCATGATTAAGTAAGCACTTCAATGAAAGGATTATTCACACCACATGTGCATTGTATTTAGTATGAAAAGTAGACTACAGATGATTGTTTTAAATGATACCAGTGCATTTTCAAAGGTTGATATAAATTAATATATGGTTTTTGTATTATGCACATGTTTGGTTTTATAGATTGACTAATACCAAAAATATCGACATTATACATTGCCCAGCCTATCTTCTTTTGTAAGCATTATTTTTAAATTTTTAAATATTCTAATGTTTTGAGAATGACATACATGAGTACTATATTTGCATCCTTTCTACCATTCCCTGTACTCAGTCTAACTCCTCATATATCTCTCCCACATTCTGTCTCATACAAGACCTCTTACACACACACACACACACACACACACTCTCTCTCTCTCTCTACTGTTAATGTATGTACAATGTGTTAAAGCTGACCCATGAGGAGTATATAACTTATCAGGGAGCTTGTCCTTAGAGAAAGCTGATTCTCCTTACCTTTAGCTCTTCATCTAGTGGCCTTATGAAGTTTGTCTTATCCTCGTTGGCACTGTCAAGTGATGCTGTCATTATGTCCCCTTTAGACAACCATGCTATTGAGGTTTCATGAATGCAGCTTTCCCATCATGTCTAGAAGACACTACCAGAAGATATTCTGATCACTTGGCTTATAAAACTGTTCTGTCACTTCTTCAGCCATATTCCTTGAGTCTTAGGTATAGACCTTGCATTGTACATGTGTCAACTGGAGCTGAATAATCTAAGATTAATTAATTTCTGCATTTTGATCAATGATGAATGTCTGCAATAATTTCCACCTCTTGCAAGAGGCTTCTTGGATGAGGGTTAGTAGCTTTATTTATCTGTGGGGCTAAGATTAAGTAGTTCAGTGCAGTGGGATACTTTATTCACTTAGGAAAATGTCAGTAGTAGGTTATTCTCTAGGGTCTATGGGTAGTTGGCTATGTTTTCAATACCAGGTATAAATTCCCTGTATAGAGTAGACCTTAAGTCCAGTTAAACAGTTATTGATTACTATCAGGTCATAAAGGTCACTACTGTACCCTTAGCAATATCTTGCCATGCTGGTCTTTGCTCTAGTCCTGCCATTGGGATAATAATGCTTTCCAAGAGCCACAGATCTCTGGCACTGGTTAGCTTTAAGTCCCTCATCCTACTGTAAACCTCTTTGTTTGGAACTTTAAGAAGTTTATGAACATCCCAAAAATTTTATGCAGAAATTTATGTCAAAATTCTGTTTTAATGCAAATTAAATTCATAGATTGCCTGGTTTGTCTTGTACATTGCCATATAATTTACTCAGAATTTGATCATCAAAATCAGTTTGGATATTTCAGTAATTGGCAACATTCCCCAATGGCCAATTAAACACAGAAAATAGATAAGCATATAATTCTCCTTAAACACCATCCTTACTGCAGTTGCAAAATCTTTGTCTTATTAGTACTGAAAAGAATCATCTGAGGTGAGAACAAATGTATAATGAATATTAAAATGCATTAAAGTCTCATTTTGAAAACATTGTTTGGTTTTAGAATTGTCCAAAGAAATTTTCAGACATTGTGCTGACAAAATATTATAATTTAGAAAGCTCTTAGTCTGTGTGTAATTCTTTTATATAATGTAGTATATCATTGATATGATAAGAATATTAAAGACAATGGCTATTTCCTATTAGACTTGTAAGGACGAAACTGCATTCCTTTATAGGGATGGGGTAGAAGAGTGGCCACCTTCATGACACAGTAGGAAAACCTTTGTGAGCTGATGGTGTTGTCCTTCTTTGTTCTACCAATTAGTTTCGCAAGTGATTAGATTATTGGGCCCACGCTGCCCTTTCATATTGATTGTTTCATCTCCAAGATAACTTATGACAATTAAATAGCAAAGAATGCATAAAACATCAATGGTATTTTTATAAGAATATTTGAGAGAAGTGTAGTGGTGCCTTCCAGTGGAATACTTTCTCAATCTGTAAGATGAGTTTGATCTGCATGAACAGTTATCACAAGAAAGGGGCAAATGTATTAGCATAGAAATATGTCTTAATATTTTCAACTATTTCTAATCACTTTACAAATTCAAAAAATTAATTTTAAAGTCGCCTAATTTGCAAATGACATTAAATATAAAATATAATAGGAAATTATATGTAATCTTATACTGTCATGTTACATGTTGGTTGAGTATAATAATTGCAGAACATTGAAATAATTCACAAATATTCCAACATTGAACAATAGTTTCAGAAAAGATATATTAGGAAATTATATTGATAGCTCAAACATCTTTTTAAAGTCTGAGTATATTTGTATGTGTTCATTATTTTTAAATTTTATATAGATTTTCTTTTTCCTGTTTTTATTTACATTTATTTATTTATTTATCTATTTATTTATTTATTTATTTATTTATTTATTGGAGGAGTTGCCTGCCATGATGTGTATGTGAAGCTCAGAGGGAGGACAAATTATAGTTGTAGCTTCTTCTCTCCTTCTACCTTGTGAGTTCCAGGAACAGAATGTGTGGTCAGACTTGGTGATGAGGAAATGAGCCACAGTCAGCCTGCTCTTACTTCTTGCTATTGTGTCTTCATAAGTCCTTGACTTTCACCTCTTGCTCTTTCACACACACACCATCTCTGCTCCTGAAAACTAGTCCCACATAGACCGTCTCCACTGTCTACTTACTGTAAGCCAGAGCAATGAACCCCTGGACACAAAGTGTATAATCTAGGTCTTGTCTTGGATTAAAAAGTAGTGGTGAATACAGAATATCCGTAAATCATTATGTTTGCCCAACACACAATCAGCAACTTACAATCTTTAAGAGAATGAATTGATTCTCCTAAAGTTATTCTGTTCACCAACCTAACTCATGAAGCTGTGATCTACAGCAGCGCAGAGTCCAGTTTAGGTGAGTTATTTATGAGGTAGCCTAGTAGAATTCTTCAATTTGAAAACATTGTGACTTGCAGATAAATGAATGTTTATAGACCTAATTAACACACATACTGCTTTGTAACTTTAATTGATTCACTCCACAAGGGATAAACTCATTTAACTCAGTATTTTTCAAACTTTTAATACCAAATATTAACATTTTCTTAAGCTATGAATTATTTTTATTTTATTTTATTTTGTTTTTTCGAGACAGGATTTCCCCGTGTAGTTGTGGTACCTGTCCTGGATCTCGCTCTGTAGATCAGGGTGGCCTCAAACTCACAGAATTACTATTTTTAAAGACTCAGCTTTCAGTAGAATCTCCTAGAACATGTTTTAAGTAAAAAAGTTGACAATGAAAGTTTAATGCATTCAGAAATTCAAACCTTTTAGTGCATTTGAATTAAAGCAGACATAGGACAAAAAAGAATTGTTGAACAAAACAGTAATATGTTACAGTTGTGTATCTTGGTCCTCTTGTGGGACCCCTAACAGTAGGAGCAGGGGCTATCTCTAGCTTTCTTTACTGGTTTTTTGAGACCCTACTCCTCATACCAGGTCATCTTGCCCAACCTTAATACATGGGCAGGTGCTTGGTCTTATGGCAACTTGATATGACATGTTGTATTGATATCCATGGGAGACCTGCCCTTTCCTGAACAGAAACAGAGGAGGAGTGGGTTGGGGGTAGAAATAGAAGATGGTGTAGGGTAGGGACAGGGAAGAGAGGAGGGAGGGGAAATTGCAGCCAGGATGTAAAATAAGTAAATAAATTTTTAAAAAATCAGTGTTCAGTAGAATTTTCAAGGACATGTTTTAGGTGAAAAAGTTGACAATGAAAAGTTAATGCGTTCAAAAATTTAAACATTTTAATGCATTTGAACTAAAGTAGGCATAGTATAAACAAGAATTTTTGAACAATACAATAGTCACATTTATTTTGTATTTCATAAGTCAATTCAGAACCTAAATAACAGAAGTAACTTAAGTATCTATAACAATTTAAGGGTTTCACAACTATTATATTAGTATTTAGTGGTCCTAAAACTGAAAATTCAGGTAGCCTTTTAGCATAAAAGAAAACATGGAGATGAGTTACACTGAACTCTGAGTGGCTCTGGTACAGCTTGTTGACTGCAGTACATCAGTTGTATCAGAACGTCATGATCTTCGGACAGCATCACCATTCAGAAATACACCAGTTTCCTTATCTTCAAAGAGTACTTAATACCTTCAAGAAGCCTAGCAATGGCTTCACATTTTTTATTACAGTTTCTGCAACTGGAAACACTGACTCACCACTGTTAAATGCCTGGTTAGTCCCAACCAGTCAACACAACTAGTGTCGAGAAGAGAATCAAAGCTATCTCCTCAGCTTTGAAAGTAGGTCAACTAACCCTGTTAATGCACGACAACTGCAGTGTCCTGAAAACCCTAAGAGGGCAGAAAGGAATAAAAAGAATCAGAGCATGCTGTCCTGTGGTCTCTCCTCCTTCAGTACATTTATAGGGTCTATTCTGAGGCTTTGCCTTGGCTAAGACCTGCTGGGGATCAAGACAAAGCCAGAGTTTAACAGGTAAAAATGGTCTTGCCTTTCCATGGAGCTTGTGCTTCATGCTTAATTACCAACAAGCAGATAAAGAAACCTTTACAACTTAACCAAATTTATCACAGAAGCCAACAGCATGCAATACCCACATTAAAATAAAAACTGCTATTTATTTCCAAAGCAAATTAAATTGCATTATTGTATTAGATGTCAGTACCAGAACAAAATGTCACTCTGATCAAAAATTTCCCAGCAAGTCATGAGTACCAGTATCATTCATGGTTTATGGATTAGTCAAATTTGAGCAGTAGCATAAAACATAACTAGGCACATGCCAAGATTCTATAATTTAATTTTAATAGGTGGGAAATGTAGTGCCTACAAGGTACGGAGCACATGATTAGGTGCCACCATACATTAGCTGTGTCACATTTTAATGAGATGTGACAAAATGTAATAGCTCACAGAAAAAAAAAAACAGGAGAAATAGATAAGCAATGTTATACTTGATACTGAATATACATAAAATAGAGAAATTGTGGAAATTGTGAGCAAGCTGAAACGCAAGTAATTTAAATTTAGTTGCAGATCAAATGTTCCCTCTGGTGACACTCAACATTAATAGTCAGGGCTTAAGGTCTGTCATTTCAGATTGCACTCATTGTCAGGCTCAACAACACTTTTATCTCTTTTGAAAGGTATTGATACTAGATCAGATTTATTTATTCATGGAACTACCAAACAGTGTAAGGGTATAGTTTTCAAAGTTGACTAATTTAAAATGTTATTTTCACAAAATACTTATTTACATTTAGACATATTGCCTTCATAACTTTCTGATATTAATCTTTAGGCTGCAGGATACATTTTCTCTCTTATATTTTAATGTGGTTTTGTGGAGAAAATGCTAAGATTTAATGCAGAGTCTTGTGTAGAACTATAATACTCAACTGATAATAGGTACTTTCTGAAAACTCAGTAGCTTGACCCTCTATTATATGAGTGATATTTGTCATTATATTTTCAAGAGTCAAATTCTTAACCTGTTCTTTGGTCTTTTGTCTTATTTGAAAATAGTGTGGGCAGCAGAAAAAGGGGTTAACATTCGTGTTCTATTCTGCTATCCTGTAAGTTTTTCTGGGTATGAAGTTCTGCAACCCGCTCTCCCAAGTTGCAGAAAGTCCCTGACTGGCAGTTTAAGAACACACCTTGGTGTCTATTGAGAGGATCTTCTGAACAGAGATTTGAGGCACAGTCAGTTCATCCTCTCCATGAAAGCGTCCCTAGCCATGAGTATTATACTTGCTCAACAACAAAGTAAAACGCAGATTGGGTTTCACTTTTGAGAGAAGCTCGAGTGTCTGGTGTGAGGCTTAATTTTATCCATTTCCATTTCAGAATAATTGACACTGCACTCCTAAAACACTAACAGGTCAAAAGAGTGTTTAAAAGAAAACAGTCCTAATAGCAGAGAATTTAAGTGCATGCTTACAGATACTGCGCTATTGAGTAGTTAATTAAAGTGTCATCTATAATTGGAAGGTTTCAACATTTGAATGATTTACCTGAAGTATACCAGTATTTATCTGAAAACTTATAAAGCTGTTATTTATATCAGAACCTGATTTTAATACACCT
>CABHPH010120359.1:2959-21339 GCA_902168325.1 Peromyscus nudipes
GACAGGTGCAGACTGGGAAGTGACGTCAGTGATGATGGACAGGAGGATATTTGTTCACATCATTTCTCCTTCAGGCCTATATTTATGAATTCTTTTTTTTTTTTTTTTTTTTTTTGGTTTTGCGAGACAGGGTTCCTCTGTGTAGTTTTGGTGCCTTTCCTGGATCTCGTTCTGTAGACCAGGCTGGCCTTGAACTCACAGAGATCCGCCTGCCTCTGCCTCCTGAGTGCTGGGATTAAAGGCGTGCGCCACCACCACCTGGCTAGTTATGAATTCTTGAAATTATATAGAGCGAGACAAAAGTTGTATGTATTTCGATTACCATTTGTTCACGTGATATTTCTTTCGGTCCTCTAGTTCTTAATTCTTGAAATTATATAGAATAAGCTGAGAGTTGTACATATTTCAATTCTAGGACCCTCATAAAGGATATTTAAACAGATTTCAGAGCCCTTTGATGCTGTCATGTGACTAAGAATGTGTAAATGTACTGTTAAATGAAATGCATTTCCAAGGTCCCTTCTAGCTTATAGGCAAGAGAAGCAGACCAAAAGAGGGAACAGACCAAGTCTGTCTCATTCACAGCAAGAACCCAGCCAGGAGTCACTATCCCTATGTCCAAAGCACACCTTCAGCGCTTTGACTAATCATCATTAGAAAGGAAGAAGAGACCAGAACAACCCTAAGCTAACATGACCATCCATCTAGAAAATGTAAAGGCTAGAAAGCTTGTGTGTGTGGGGGTGTGTTTCTTTTTTATGTACAAGTCAAGTATCTACATAGCTGTCACAAACACAAGTTTATATCCTTACTTGTTGTCAACATAGACATCACACCAAACCATATTTCTTTCCATACATACTCACTGCAGTTCCTAATTCAGGCTCAAATGCAGTCCACAAAATAACAAAAGAAGCATGTTAGAAACGAAGACAGAGGACCTCTGCAGCCCACAGTCAAGAGCCAAGACACAGACAACACAACCGGTATACTGACCAGCCCCCAAATGGCTGCTCTGCTTTAAGCTGGGCCAGGTGTAGATCCTGAATCTGACACTTGCTAGTCCCCCTTGGAACCACAAATAACCACATCTAGTTACCCAAAATTTCCCTGAGAGCTATGACTAGAGAGAGATTAGAATGGCTGTGAATATCAACATTTTAGGTTGGTAGGTAGAGCTTAGGGGAAGTACCCCTGTTCAGCCTGTGTAAGACCTTTGGTTCAATCTATAGCACCAAAAAGAAAGAAAGGAAGGAAGAAAGGAAGAGAGAGAGAGAGAGAGAGAAGAAAGGGGGGGAGAGGGAGAAAATTAAATAAAATATAAGTAATTATTGTAGTTAAATATACCTAAGTCCTTATTTTGAAACTTTGAATTCAGAAATATAAGGAGCTAGCCTATTTTAAGTATACTAGTCCATGAGCGGCCCAAACACAGGCCTCTGTGTGCCATAACTATGTTTGTTGATTGACTCTAGGACAACCATGTCAGCTTGCCATGAGCAGAAACACTGAGAAAAAGCACGTTTCCAAAGTAAGGCGATATAAAGTGCATTTGGAAGGCTGGACGCACGATTTCGAAGTGAATGGTCAACAGGTTGGGACACAAAGCCCTGAAAGAGATGGCCAGGAGGAGGAAGGTAACCAGCTAGCCAGGAGTGCATACTTTCCCACTTACTCGGATCCGTTTGGCCCTTCGCATATCATCTGCTGTCAAAGTGGTCTGGGCAGGCACTACAGTCTCTTCTTGCTGTGGCTGCAGGTGCAAGGTGTGAGTTTCTGGTTCCTGCTCCAGAGAAGTCGGGGTTTCCTGTGGCAGCTGGGGGATTGGGATGGATGCTTGTTCTGGCTGATCCAGTCCGTTCAGAGCAGCTGGTTCAGCCTCATCGAACTGCTCCTTTGTGGGGAAATGCAGCAAGTCCTGAATTTTGCAAACACCAGGAGTTACCTCCCTGTCTACATAAAGATCAGTAATACAAGGACTATTGGCTCAAATTCAAAATCATTGCTATTTAATTACTTAAGAAGAGGGTCTTGCTACATTTCCAGGCTGGCCCAAACCTCCTAAGCTAAAACAGTCCTCTAGCCTCAGCTTCCTGAGCAGCTAGGACTATGGAACATGCCACCTGGCCTAGCTACATTTTTTTAAAAAAATGATTAGCATTATGGTGCAGAAAATAATACTCTCCCTCTGAGAAAGTTAACAGGTAAATGTGTGCAGAATGCAAAACCTGTGAGACATCTCTGGCCACAAAACAAGGAAATTGACACAATCTTTCTGGAATATCAGTCATTCTAAGGGATTAAGTGAACTAAGCAAAGCCCTCCTAGAACACCTCCAGTCAATTTCAAATCTTTAGGACAGCAAAGTTAAATCTGTATTGTAAGCAACACTCGAAAATACATTTTTTGGGTCAGGCAGTGGTGGCACACGCCTTTAATCCCAGCACTCAGGAGGCAGAAGCAGGCGGATCTCTGTGAGTTCGAGGTTAGCCTGGTCTACAGAGTGAGTTCCAGGATATCTAGGCCTGCACAGAGAAACCCTGTCTCAAAAAAACAGAAACAAAAACAACAACAAAAACCCCACTGTTCCAATCCCACTTTAGTTAACAGGACAACACTCTAATCCGACAGGATTATAAACATCAGAAAGGCATTTCAAGCCAGGCACAGTTGAGTATCCCCAAAACAAGCGTCTACAAAGGACTTCCTTGGACCCCAATACCTGTGTCCCATCGTCACTCTTTTCACCATTTTCACTGGTGATTTCCAAACGGATAAATTTTGGAGGACGCCCGGGTCGCCGGCCTGGGCCAAATCTCCTCTTGCCTCGACCCCTTCCTCTGCCTCTTGTTCTGGGGACAAGAGAGTGGGTTACACACAGTCACCACGCGGCACCCCCAGCAGCACCCTACTTGCCTCTAGCTGCCCTCACTTCATCATTCCACTAGCTCTTCTTTCTGATGGACACCACTGCGCTGCTAATGTGTGCTTCCTACATCTCTCACCTTTTTCTACAGCCCGGAGGCGTCTTAACAATTTGGGGGGAAATAAGAGCTAAAATAACGACAACACTTTGCTTTTGAAAGGAGGTGAGAAACGCAAACAGGACAGGCCATGCTTGCCCTACTGCTCGCTCCAGGATTTAGTCCATTCTTCTTCCTCCTTTCCTGGGCTCCTTCTCCTTCCCAGAAATGTGGCTCCTTCACATAAGTCTTGCTTTCCACAGCTTTCTAGATAGTCAAAACCAATTTCTAAGTCAACTGTTCCATAATGAGTCAAGAAAACACAAACTGAAGTCGTTCCCTTTAACCGATTCTCAACAGGCAAAATGTCCCTATCAGATGAGACTCCTGGGCTGGGGATGAAGCTAGGCTGGTAGAGTGCTTGCCTAGCATCCCCAGGACTGCATATGCTAGATATGGTGGCACATACTTGTAATTCCCACACTCAGGAAGTGGAAGCAGGAGGATCAGAAGTTCAAGATCACCCTCAGCCACATAGCAAGTTCAAGGTCAGCCTGGACCACATCAAACTATCTCAAAACAATGAGAGGAGGGTGAAGGAGGAAGGGAGGAACAGAGGGAGAGAGAGAGACTGGATTACAGTCAGCAGTATAGCACTTGCCCAGCATGTGTGAGGCCCTGGCTGAGGCAAGGAGTGGGGCAAGTGGATTCAGAAAGAGCATCACACATTTATTTTGGAAGGTATGTGTGCCGGCTTACCTTGACTGTCAACCTGACTAGGCTGAGACACACCCAGGACATTAGCAACGCACACCTGTGTTGTGTGTGCATGACTGTTTACAGAGAGGGTTTACTAAGTGGGAGAGAGCTGCTCTAGATACAGACAGCACCACCCCACACACTGGGAGTCTCAATGTTCTGAAAAAGAGACCACTACAGCACAGGTGTCCTCTCACTGCTGGGTGGCACTGTGAGGTGAATTAGCTCTTCTCTGTCATACCCTTTCCACCACAGAAGACTGAAACTACAAACAAAATAATCCTCTCCGCCTTGAATTATTTTTCTCATTTACTTTGTCATAGCAATGAAGAGCTAACACAGCGTGTGGGGTGCACATAATATCAATGAGATCATGTTTCACTCTTCCATGCAGCCATTAAACAAATATATTTTTTCCAGGAATTTTTTTTTTTTTTTTTTTTTTGCTTTTCTCTAAGATGGGGTCTTGCTACATTGCCCAGGCTGGTCCAAAACTCCTAAGCTGAAGGGATCGCCCTGTCTCTGTGTCCACCTGACTTGTCACTACAGGCACCCAACACCTCACCTGGACTCCGGGAACTTTTAAAAGATTCTTTATTATGGAAAATTCTAAATATAGGTAAATGGAGAGAAAAGAATTATGAGCCAATATATTCATACTCAATTTTAAGACTTATGACCAATCTTATGCTATCTATATCCCCACTACCTCCCTACATATATACCCATTAAATTTCAGGTATACTTTTATCTGTAAATACATCAAGAACCATCTCCAAATCCTAACAATTCTACATATGTGTGAATGCATATAAAAACATGATGGCATTATTACACTTAAAAATATGATAGTTGTGCCAGGCGGAGGTGGCACACGCCTTTAATCCCAGCACTCTGGGAGGCAGAGCCAGGCGGATCTCTGTGAGTTCGAGGCCAGCCTGGTCTATAGAGCAAGATCCAGGACAGGCACCAAAACTACACAGAGAAACCCTGTCTTGAAAAATATTTTTTTGATAGTTGTTCATTATTAGTAGTATATATCCAAAACTGGAACTTTATTGGTTGTGACAAATTTAACAGGTAGCTAGTGGACATTTTATCTATGTGTCAAATGCTATGCTAAAGCATCAGAGACATCACACAATATGTGACAGCTCTTGCCCTCGGAGGTCAAGCAGACACTGTAAGCATGCCAACCAAAAGTCATAATGTAGTATAAAAATATTACAATGAAGCCATGTACACACTTTTAGGATACTCAAACAATGTGTTGTTCCCTCCCAAGACTTTCACTCTTGTGGTCACACCCTAGCCCTTGTCATTCTTAGTATAAAACTCCATTACCCCAAATCCATGCATTGTCCACCAGAAATTATCATCTCGCTCTCCAGATCGCTCCCTCTAGTATCTGCATTCAGCTTGTAGTACCCACTTCTAACCCTGTCCTTTCTTCTTCCACAGCAGGCACTCTAGGACCATCATTATAGTCACACTGTTTTTGATCCCCACCCCTATTGCTGCTTCTTTATTTTCCCTGTGTTGATGTGTGTAATGAAACCACAAGCCTCTATCGTTCAGTTCTCTACTAGTACTCTTGTAGCTGGAAAACAGCACACATGCTTTCCTATTTCGTGACCATGATCCCATGATGGGCACTCAGTATTACAGGCAATTACATGGTTCCACCCTAGAACATCTTTTTTCACACTTTTCTAAATATGGTTTTATGTCACTGCCTATCTTTCCAGACCCTATAAAAGTGGACCTGTTCCATTACTACCACCTTTCTCTAAATAAGTCTCATCCTCCACTTGACCTGTTGAATAACTTCTATCAAGACTCTCTTTCTTCATTCTTACCCCTGTATTAGCTAGACTGATGTCTTCATTGTATCCTAAAGACTATCCATCACACTTTTGTTAAGTTTAAATTTTGTACCCTCTGAGCCGGGCAGTGGTAGTGTACACCTTTAATCCCAGCACTCGGGAGGCAGAGCCAGGTGGATCTCTGAGTTTGAGGCCAGCCTGGTCTACAGAGCAAGATCCAGGACAGGCACCAAAACTACATAGAGAAACCCTGTCTCGAAAAACCAAACAAAAAATTTTGTACCATCTGATCTGGCTCCTGCCTACTTCATCCCACATGACTCTCCTCTGTCTCTTTTTTATATAGTGTGATTAAGCATATAATTCACTCTCATGAAGAAATCATAGTACTGGGAAAAGTGTGAAAGTCAGAGACACATATTACTTCAAATGTATATGCTGTTTTAAAAATTCCTGATTCAGGCCGGGCGTTGGTGGCGCACGCCTTTAATCCCAGCACTCGGGAGGCAGAACCAGGCGGATCTCTGTGAGTTCGAGGCCAGCCTGGGCTACCAAGTTTGTACCATTCCAGGAATGGTGCAAAGCTACACAGAGAAACCCTGTCTCGAAAAACCAAAAAAAAAAAAGAATTCCTGATTCAGAGGGCTGGAGCATTAGCTCAGTAGTTAAGAACACTGACTGCTCTTCTAGAGCACCTTGGTTCAATCCCCAGCACCCTCACAACTGCTAATAATGGGTCTGTAACTCAAGTTCCAGGAGATCTGACACCCTCTTCTGGTCTCCACCAGAGCACGCATATGGTGCACAGACATGCATTCAGGCAAACCACCCATAGATATAACATAAAATAAATAGTTAAAAAAAAATAAGAATTCCCAAATCAGAATCTAGTTAAATGTTAACTAGGGTAAAAGAATCTCCCAATGCAGGTATGAGTTATTCTGGAAAAAAATAAATAGCAAATAAAGAGGATATTTCCCGCTGGGCAGTGGTGGTACACACCTTTAATCCCAGCACTCAGGAGGCAGAGCCAGGTGGATCTCTGTGAGTTCGAGGCCAGCTTGGTCTACAGAACGAGATCCAGGACTACACAGAAAAACCCTGTCTCGAGGAAAAAAAAAAAAAAAAGATATTTCCCAAGGTACTCAGCAGCCTACCTGGTTAGCAATACATATATGCATTGTGTACATACATACGTACACACGTAAACACACACACACTTTCACACATCAACAGTGGTTTAGAACAATTAAGAACCAAGTCTGTGAGCCTTTGCCTCATACACCTACCTGGTAAACACGTCTAGTTTCTCATCATGAGAATTGAGATGCTGCTGCAGTTGCTCTGAGCTGATGAACCGGCGATTGCACTCATAGCAGGGCCAGTTCTTCTCTTGCTCTCGAAGAACTAGCCATGAGAGAGAAGTCATAATTAAGGCTACGATCAACAGACACCAGGAAGATGCAGCTCCTGCTGGCTCTACCAGTCTTTTTTTTTTTTTTTCCTTTTTCTGGAGCTGAGGACCGAACCCAGGGCCTTGCGCTTGCTAGGCAAGCGCTCTACCACTGAGCTAAATGCCCAACCCCATGCTCTACCAGTCTTATTTCATGGTAGACAATAATTGCTATTTGAATTAATTTCTTGTTACAAAATCAAAGGTTTGGCAGAGAAGTGGTGTTTAGGATCCTATTCTCTAAAACTTTTATATAAGACATCAAAGGACCCACATTATCACACCACCCTATCTCACCCCGACACACAAAAAAATCTATTAAGGAGATCTATGCTTAGATAACTTCCTGTTTCAGATCCAAGACTCATAATTAAGGGAATGTCTTAGCACAGCAAAAGTCAATGTCCAATACAATCTAGCAAAATGTCCAACCGTATCTCCCAAGCCTGAATATATGCATACCCCATGACCCAGCAGCAACTCCTTTCCCACTTGTACACCCAACCAGAGTGTGCACAGATGCCTCCTAGAACACACACATGAGAATAAGCCCAGTTGCACTCAAGACAGTCAACAACTCCAACAGTTGTATGATAGGGAAAAATCTGATAGCCTTTATGCCTGGTCCCTTCCGGGTAGCCTCTAAGTCATTGGAATTTCCTGAATGATAGGAGGTTCTTTGTTACTCATTAGTCGCTCATCCTACCTGACTTTATTCTGAGGTGTCTCAAGGTGGGAGCTGATCCGGCTAGAAAAACATGACCTTGTGATTAAAAGGTGGGTGCTTTGAGCTTGCTGATACCAGTTGTATGTCAGAAAGGAAGGGAAGCTAGAGACTGAGTTCAATCACATGGCCAACTGCTCCATTAGTCATGCCTATATAATAAAGCCTCAATAAAAGCTCTGGACAACAAAATTGAGCCTTGTGGTTGGGTACAATACATCACTGCTCCAGGAAGGCTTATGTCTTAGAGACACAAATACTCCATTCTGAGACTCTTTATGTTTCTTTATTTGGCTGGTCCTGATGTATATATATCCTTTATATAAAACTCTAATCATTGACTTTAGTACTTTCCCGGGTCCCATGATTTGTTCTAATAAATAATGAAGCCTGCAGAGGTACGGGGAGTCCCCTAAATTGTGGCTAGAAGTATAAGTGGCATGGGAACCTCAGAACCCTGGAGCTGGTATCTGAAGTGAGTCTTGTGGAAGACTATGCCTTTAACCCTTTAATCTATGAAATGTGACCTAATTCTGGGTACTTACCATCATAACTACATCACACAACTAAATCTATAACAAGGTAGACAAACTGTTAGTCATGAGTAGAGTGACTAACAGCACTGAAAATATAAAAATTAATATTCTATATAACAATGTGGATGTATCTCAAAACTATGTACACCTAGAAGTTAGGGGTTTGGTTCAGTGGCAGAATGCTTGCTGAGCAAGCCCAAGAACTTAGGTTCAGTTCCCAGCTCCAGAAACAAAGAAAACAGCATGTCCAGGCAAAAGATGCTCAAACACAAAAAATGTGCATGTACTGTATCATCCTGCTTATGAACAATTTGTTCATAAGCAATTAGTGTGTGGTATTAGAAATCAGGACAGTACGCTTGGGAGTTTTTTGCTCAGGTGTGTTCACTGTGAAAATTAACCAAGCTGTATATACTTCATTATTTGTGTACCTTTCTGTAGGTAGATTATACTTCAATCACATTTACATTAAAAACAAGGTCAGTGCTTACCTTGCTATGTATGTATTCAGATATGATTAATTCCAGATAGGAATCTTCCTCTGTCTCTAAGGTTCTAATTTGATAACAGGAGGTTTTCATTATATTAAATACTATTTTCAAGCACTCAGGGAAGAAATGCAAACCTGCCACTGTAATTTGGTCCTAGGATTAAATGGAGATGTGTAGCTCTGAGAAACCTGCTCTGGTGAGCTATACTGAGATGGGAAAATCAGATGTTACATAATGGTATTATATGCATGTAAAAAGGCACACACAAAAGTCCAGGCACCTTTCCTTTCTTCTTCAGATATATCATGGATTTTCTGGTTCACGAACTCAGCATAGGAAGCAGCATACCACACCTGTAAGAACCAAGGACATCATCAAGAACCAACAGATGTCACCAGCTGTGCTTTGCATGTTTAAATTACTTCTCCTGCCTGCATATGTGGGCATTTCATTAACACATCCATTAGCAACAACAGCCATACTGAGCCCCCAGGATACCCATCTGGCAGGTGACCCATCAGGACATCTAGGATCCAGATGCACTGCCTGTTTTCTTCTTCCTTCTTAAAAATTGTTGGTGTTATTTAAAAATTTCACAAGACTAACATTCATAGTATCTTTACCTAAATAAAGTTCAAAACTCTACGTTTAAATATGGGTTTTTATACAGCTGTAATCACTGACACTGTCATTCAGCTTAACACCGGAACCATGGTGCTATCTGGGGCTGTATCAAATGTTCCTGTGTTCTCCTGGGACTGGTCTTCCTTCCTAGCCCCTTAGCTTCTGCGTCTGTCCATTCTCCCTAGCTGTCTCCTTCCCTCCAGCCCTGTCTACATACCATCTGCATATTGCTGCTCCTCAAAGCTTAGTCTAAACCCTGAGTCGTCTTCTTTTCTCTATGGCGTCATACCCATTTTTAACCAACTGTATGTCAGTAACTCCTAAATCTTTTTTTTTTCTTTTTGTTTTTTGTTGTTTTTTTTTTTTTTTCCCCCAAGAGTCTCATGTATCCCAGGCTGGCCTCAAACTCAGTAAGTAGTTGAGAATAGCCTTGAATCTCTGATCGTCCTGTTTCTAGATCCTGAGTGCTGGGATTATAGGCTTATGTGCCATATGTGGTTTATGTGGGTTTGAAGATTGAACCCAGGAATTTATGCATGCTTTGCAAACAGTCTACTGCTGAGCCACATCCCTAGTCCTTTTATATTTTTATTTTTAGACAGGACCTCACTATGTTGCTCGTACTGGCCTCCAACTTGTAACCTTCTGCCTCAGCCTGCTGAATAGCCGTGGCTGACATGCTCAGCTTTCATCTCTAATACTTAGGCAAGAATGGTTTTTGCTGCTTTGTTTTTGTAGTGCTGGGAATGCATCCCCTTGTATGTACTAGCAAAGTGCCCTACCGCTGCCAGCCCTTCTCATCTCCAACTTTAAACGTGCTTGGACTTAAAACCTACAATGTCTTTTGTTTCTCCATTTGCTTCATAATCTTTAGCAAGGGCTGTCCTCTGATGTGACACACCACCTAGTCAGTGTTTCAGCTACCAGATGCATGCCAGCACCATCTCTTGCCTGGATTACCACCTGACCTTCTAACTAGCTTCCCTTCTTCCTTGCAATTCCCATTTCGGCCACAGTGGTCCTCCTACTCCTTCTTCTTCTTTCTTTTCTTCTTCTTCCTTCTTCTGTTTATTTTATGTATATGAGTATTTTGTCTGCATATCACATGTGTGCTTTGCCTGAAGAGGCTATCAAAGACTCTGGAACTGGAGTTACAGATAGTTGTGAGCCATCATGTGGTTGCTGGAAATGAGCCTGGGTCCTCCATAAGAACAGCAAGTGCTCTTAACCCCAGAGCCATCTCTCCAGCCCCGTGGTGGTCTTCTTAAAACACAAATGGCTTTCGTTGTATGTGTTTCCATTTGGCTTCTTGTTTTATGATAAACCCGAAAGGCTGAATCCCCGAACAACTCTGTAATCTCCCTGCTACATTGATACATACCTCCGCCCTTGTCACTACCTACCAGCAAGCCCAGAGGACCTGCTCTCAGCTACCCAAACATGCCCAGTGCTTTCAGGCCAGGAGCTGTCCTGACCCAGGCATGCAGTGTTGGTCCCTCCCTTCTGCCATCCATCCTCAGCCTTCATCTCTTGGCGAGCCTTCAGATCCAGCATATCCAAATTGGTCCCTGTCCTGTTACTTGCTCTCTTTGTACCATAACACTTAATCTACTTGATATTGTTTGTTTTACATCTTTCTTTTTAGCTCTCCCTCTAGACACAAGTCTGTTAAACACAGAGAAAGCCTGCTTTTTTAAATGTAGGAAATATACCAGAAGTTCAATATGTATTAACTGCTAAATGAATTAATCATGAATAATTTTTATGTGCATTAAATATATGAGGGTATTTATATAAGGGGAACTTTGGTAGAACAATATTTTGTACAATCTGAGTTCCACTATTCCTTAACTATGCCCCTCTGGTTATACTATTTTATGAAGTTTGTCATTTTCCTATTACAAATTCTGTCCTAACCCATTAGTTCCAAGATGTATGTTTTTCCGTATCAGAAATCAGAAGCTGGGCACAGTGGTATACATCTAGAATCTCAGGACTTGGAAGAGGATGGGGCAGGCTGAGTTTTAGGTCAGCACAGAAACCCTGTCTCAAAAAAACAAAACAACAAGCCAGGCGGTGGTGGCGCACACCTTTAATCCCAGCACTCGGGAGGCAGAGGCAGGCAAGATCTCTTGAGTCTGGTCTACAGAGTTAGTGCCAGGATAGCCAGGGCTACACAGAGAAATCCTACTGTTAGAGGAGGAACCAGAAAGTATGTCACACTCCAGCACCCAACAGCCTTGATGAACTAGTGCTAGTAGCCTGCGCATCACTTCTGAACAGTCCCTTAGGCTCTCCTTCCTTCCTACTGGGCCCAGTGACTTGTAAACAATTGCTAGGCGATGCAAGCAAAGCCCCCAAACCTGTCATTTCCCTCAAGAACAGAGTGAAGAATAGAAATTTCAAAGCAAAACAAGGTTGGTGAGCATCTGCAGACTCTCACTAAGGCAGCAAGCAGAATCGTCAGAAAGTTCCTGATGGTTTGATCAGAGATCACATTAATTTCTATGCACAATTCAACTCTGGAGAAATTCAAACAAATGGGAAAGTGCAGTGTCCAGACCTGCAGACAGGACAGCAGTGATGTGGGAAAATATCCCAAAAGCAAGAGTGTGATACTTACTTTGAAAATATTTCAGGGTGTCCAAGATGGTGAGATAGCCTGTAATCCCAGCACTGGGAGGCTGTGACAAGATAGCCAGTCAGTTTGAAGACAGCATGGGCTACACAGTGAGTTCCAGGTCAGCCAGACCTACATAGTGAGCCCGTCTTTAAAGAAAAGGACTTGGGGCTAAGTGTGCCTTGTTATTCATGCACCAGTGGGGCACAATTTGTAACTGAATTCTAATCAAATATAAAGTAGCTTCTTTGATGATGATGATGAAGTAATCATTTTACTGATTTTGATTTTGTGAGGGGACTATAATAGAAAAATTGACAACAATTTTCTTTTTCTTTTTTTTTTTTTTTTTTTGAGACAGGGTTTCTCTGTGTAGCTTTGTGCCTTTCCTGGATCTCGCTCTGTAGACCAGGCTGGCCTTGAACTCACAAAGATCCGCCTGCCTCTGCCTCCCTAGTGCTGAGATTAAAGGCGTGTGCCACCACCGCCCGGCCAACAATTTTCTTAATGGAGCATCTTGAAAGCTGTTACGTGTTTGAGTCACGAAACATAGTATTACTGTATTCTAATATAGCTAGCTTATCTTTTTTCAGAACTGTTTCCTCAGACTAACTGAAGGATTTGTCTCACTTGGACAATTCAGAAATATTCATATTATACAAGTACTGTAACTCTGTAATCAAAGTCTCTGTTTTATTCATTCATTCATTCATTCACTAATTTTTTCATTTTTATTTATTTATTTTTCATTCATTCATTTATTTATTTATGTGTGTGTGTGTGTGTGTGTGTATGTACACCTGTGTACAAGTGCAGGGAAGGATATGTGTGCAACAGAGGTCAGGAAAACCCTCAGGAGTTGGTTCCATCTTACCATCTTGTGGATCCAGGAACAGAACTCAAGTCATCGGGCCTGTGTGTAAGTGCCTTTCTGTACCTGCTGAACCATCTCACAGGCCCTGGTGTCTGTTTTCCGTTTGTTTGTTTTTGGTTTTTCGAGACAAGGTTTCCCTGTGTAGTCCTGGCTGTCCTGGAACTCGCTCTGTAGACCAGGCTGGCCTCAAACTCATAGAGATCCATCTGTCTTTGCCTCTTGAGTGCTGGAATTAAAGGCATGCACCACCACTGTCCTGCTTGGTGTCTGTTTTTCTAAAACCTTCATCTTTGTTATACCTTACCCATTTAGTTCTGCTAATTTAAACTAACAAAGATAGTAACTCATATTTTTGTCTTCTGCGATGTTCAGGATTCAACCTAGAATGTTACACACAGTAGGCAAGCATTCTCCACCAAGATATAGCTTGAACCCTTTAAGCATTTTTCAAATTATTGAGAAATTATTTTAACATGTCTTTACTATTTGTTTCTTCCAAATAAGGTCTCTTCCTGCATTTCTCCATAGGCATCTAGTGAGGCTGAATTGTGAAAAACACTCTTCCTGTTTTCACATCTAAACATGTACACTGTACTATAAAGATTTCCATTTAATTGCTTCCTTTCTATCTGTTTTTGTTTGTTGGTTGGTTGACTGGGATCTTTTTTTTTTTGAGGCAGGGTCTCCCCATGCAGTCCTTGCTGGCCTATAACTAGCTATGCAGACCAGTCTGGCACTGAACTCTGCCTTCTAGTGCCGAGATTAAAGGCATGCGCCACCACACCCAGCTTTGTTTTTTTTTTTTTTTTTTTTTTTTGTAGTGCTAGGTATCAAACCCAGGGTATTGCTTATGCTAGGCAAGTACTTTACCACTGAGCCAGATTCCCCAGCCTTGGTTATTTATTATATCTTCTAACTATTCTTATTTGGTTCTGTCCATCATTACCCCTAGAGTTCTGTCTGCTGTTTTCAAAGAGAACACAGAACTGGGGATGCAACTCAGGGGTTCTACACCCAGCACCCAGATAAGAGGGGGATGGAGGGCAAGTGAGCAAAACGGTGTTTCCACAACTAAGAAACATTCTTTTCGGGCCTTTCTCCTTATTATGTGTATGCCGGAAGCCACACTTGGTGGTCTGCATCTGTAGTCCCCGCAGCTGGGAGGTGGAAGGAGGAGACCAGCAGTTCAAAGTTACCTCTTAGCTATGTAGTGAGTTAGAAGCCAGCCAGAGCTACATAAGGCCCTGTCCCTTAAAGGTGTGGTTTCTAGTAGACTGACCACAATCCAGTGGATGCCCACACTCCCTGCAGAAATTGGAATCAATGGGTTATTGTAGTTTTTTAAGGATACAAGTTGGGGAGTAGGGAGACGCAGGTAGATCTGAAAAGAGTTAATGGGAGGAAGTGGGAGTGACAATGACCAAAATACATTGCAGGGGATTATCAAAGAATTAATAAAAGTACTTTTAAAGACCCTACTGCAAACAAACAAAAGTTCTGTGTCAATTGAGCACAGTGGACTATGCCTATAGTAAGAGTGCTAAGGAGACTAAGACTGGGAACGTCTTAATTTAAGGCCAGCCTGAGCTGTGCAGGGAGACCTCACAGGCTGGGGGTGTAGCTGAGGAGGTGACTTCTTGCCTGTCATGTACAGGTACACCAATTCAACCCCCAGCAGTAGAAAATAAAACAAAACAAAACAAAAACCCAGAATGTTCACTTACATACAGAATCGTAGCACAATTTTTATTATGTCATTGAGTTCATAAATAAATTCTAACAATTATCCTCAAAAAATTATTTCTGAAATCAGAAGCCAGACATAGAATTCTTTGAAAAAGTTGTTAGATAAAGAAAAGGAATCTTGGACATATGTCTGAATTTCATTTTACAAAATCTCCCATTTCCCAATTCTTCCTTAGTACATACAGTGGCACTGGTGACTTCAGTCACCCCGTGGCCATCGCCAGCCTCCACCCACCCCCACCCCCCACCCCCCAACTCCGCAGTTACAAGGCACCTTCCCCACGCTCAATGCCTTGCTGTAGGCCTTCGATGAACACAAAAGTGACCTATTTTCATTCTGTTTTGTTGACAGGATTAGTAAAAGTATTCAGTGCACAGTACAGTCAGCCCTGCTTATTTGGGGTTCCACCAACTACAGAATGAAAATATATGAATAAAATCATCATCCATACTGAAGTAAAGATTTTGCTTGCCATTATTCCTATACATTAAGTGTAATGATTATTTATACAGAGTTTGTTTTGCAGGAGATGTTATAAATAGTCTAGAAATTATATGAAATGGATGGGAGAACAGTCATGGGCTCTATGTATATACTTATATAAGAGACTTGAGCATCCACAGACCTTTGTAACTGTGGGGAGAAGGGTCCTGGAAGCAAAAGGAAGGCTGAAATCACTCAGTAAAAGAAAGACAAACCAGGAAAGGATCCTTTTATAGGAAAGAGCCCTCATCATCACTGGTTAGCAGGCTGCTGTGGATCCTGTTCTGTACCTTCAGTTCCTGCTTGGGCTCCACGTTCTTTATTGTTGTATAATACACATGGTGGCCATACTGGTAAGCTACCAGGTTCTGTTCTAGGTGGTTCTGGGCTGGGCGCACAAACATCATCCAGTTACAAAGGGTCTCATCAGACAACTCAAACCACAGGTCTTCATGCAAATCCCTGTCTTTTCTGTCTCCTTTATCAAGAGAAACCTGCAACCAAAGAGAAGGTAAACTGAACTGAAGTCCTCTAGGAAGGCAATACACATTTGTAACTGCTGAGCCATCCTCTAGCACCGATGGGCTATACTTTTCTTTTAAATATGTTTTTAATCTTGTTTTCTGTGTGCCTGAGTGTTTGTGCACCAAATGCACGAGGAGCCCACAGAGGTCAGAAGGAGCACCAGATCCACTGGAACTGTAGTTATAGATGACTGTGAGGAGCCATGCAGGTGCTGGGAACAAAAGCCTGCTCCTCTACAAAAGCAGCAAGTGCTCTTAACAACTGAGCGGTGCTCCACCACTGCCATTCCCTGTGAACTAGTCTCTCTTTTTTTAAAAAAAATATTTATTTAACTTTATTTTATGTGCATTGGTGTGAAGGTGTCAGATCTCCTGGAACTGGAGTTACAGACAGCTGTGAGCTGCCATGTGGGGGCTGAGAACTGAACCCAGGTCCCCTGGAAGAGCAGCCAGAGCTCCTAACCGCTGAGCCATCTCTCCAGCCCCATGTGAACTATTCTTTAACACAAAGAATGCCACAGGTCAGACCCATTCCAAGACTGAAGAGTGTCTCAGTGCAACCGTTCCAGCACACACAGAGTACATGCAGCCACAGGCTTCTCCATATTCTAGTTAAAGTCTTTCTTTTGGACACAGGGTCTGGATATGTAGCCCAGGCTACCCTGGAATTTACAGTCCTCCTGCCTCAGCCTTACAACTGCTAGGATTATAGGTGTGTGTGCCACCACACCCAGCTCTAAAATAAAAATTTTTTCCAGCTAGGTTCACATGTAGCCCAAGCTGGCCTCAAACTCACTGTGTAGCCAAGAATGACCTTGAACTCCTGATCTTCCTGTCTTTCCCTCTTGAATGCTGGGATTACAGGGTAGACAAGCACTGGACCATGTAAGCTATATCTCCAGCCCTCTACTATCATTTTGTTCAGAATAGAAAATATAGTTGGGCGTGGTGGCATGTGCCTTTAATCCCAGCACTTGGTAGGCAGAAGTAGGTGATCTCTGTGAGTTCGAGACCAGCCTGGTCTATATAGGGAGTTCCAGGACAGCCAGGGCTACACAGAAAGACCCTGTCCAAATAAATAAATAAATAAATAAATAAATAAATAAATAAATAAATAAACGAATGAATGAATAAGTAAATAAATAAATAAATAGATAGATAGATAAATAAATAAATAAATAAATAAATAAATAAATAGTACAACAAGGCCTCTATAAGAATAATAACTATGAATGAATGAATGAATGAATGAATGAATGAATGAATAAAATTAAAGAAAAAACACACCAAGGCCTCTGTTAAGGGGACTTTTTGTCCCCTGCCCCCAGCCCTAAAAAAATTCATTTGAGAATCCTATAACTCTGATTCCTCAGAATGTGACTACACTTACGTCAATACCTTAAAGAGGTGATTAAGTTACCATGGCATTATCAGGGGAGGCTGTAATCCAGTAAGAGGGAAAATGAACACAAACATAGGGGTAGGACCTGTGAGGACACATCAAGGTGACAGCCATCTGAGAGCCAGGAAGAGACTCCGCTGAAACCTGCCCTGCCAACACCTTGATCTTGGCCTGGCAGCCTTCAGAGCTTCAAGAAATACATTTCCATTATTTAAGGTACCTACCCAGCAGGTATATGCAGACTGCACATGTGTGTTCATGCATGTGTAAGCCAGAGGGTGACACTGGGTATCTTCCTCAATAGCTCTTTATTTTATTCACTAAGGCAGTGGACCCAGAGCCTGTTGTTCAGTCTAGCTAACCAGCTCCAAGGACCCGGATCTACCTTCAGATTACTGGAACTGCAGGTGGGTCACCATACTGTCTAGGCTTTTTATTATTATTTACTATGTGTGTGTGAGTGTTTTGCCTGAATGTATGTCTGTGTACCACGTGCGCGCCTGGTGCCCATGGAAGCCAGAAGAGGGCACTGGATCACCAAGGACTGGAGTTCCAGATGTTATGAGCTGCCATATGGGTGCTGAGGATCTGAACTCTGGTCCTTGTGCTTGCATGGCCAGTGCTTTACCTACCCAAGCATCCTGGGATGTGTTAGGATGGAAGCCCAGCATATTACTTCTGGCTCCCAGGAACCACCTCTCACCAAATGATCAGACAGTGCCTCAAGCAGCCACCCTTACCATCTCTCGGCTTATTGAGGACAGAGGGCAAGCTTCCATCTAAGCAACTTAAAGCATGACAAGAAAACTACTAGCAAAGAGCTAGTATGAAATGGAAAGAAGTGAGTGCCTCTTGGAAAGTCTTAACGGAACAAGTGAAGCGGGAGAAAGCTCGAGTTACCTTGAGATGAATGTAGCAGTCTTTCAGCTCTGACCCCCTGACCAAAGGCCCCTCCACAGGGCCAAACTGGGTGCGCTTGGGAATCCGCCGCTTGGAGAACACTCCCCCAAGGAACCTATCTATGTAGAGGACCAGAGGCAGACTTGCTCTTGCCCGAGTGAGCACAGGCCGGTTAGGGATCGGATGCAAGGGGCCATGCTTTGGGCACACAGAAGAATGCGCATTGTTACACTCTTCACACCCTGCAAGAGAAAGAAAGCTTGAAGAAAAGTCAAATGCCTCAAAGCTTCTTGGTCCAATGACAAAAGTGCTAACCTTAAAAACATCCCAAATCTACCTTTTCAGGACAAACTTTAGTTGACTCCTACAAAGGTTCTGCCATTCTACTGGAAGGCATCACCTTCCATAGCTCAGTAAGAATGGTATAATCCCACCCTCCCAAAATCATGCTAAT
>CABHPH010120360.1:4857-44818 GCA_902168325.1 Peromyscus nudipes
CACACACACACACACACACACACACACACACACACACACACACACACCAGAGTCATGCATATCTGAGATTTCTCATGAAGCAGCAAGTCAGGTTGAATGCATGTCCCTGACCCTCAGACTGGGGTGCTGAGAGGCGCTGGTATTCCTCTCAGGGCTTATTTCCGGAGACATTCTCTCCCCTGTCTCCTGCTAACGCTCCAGTCTTAGAGCTTATGAAACATCAACCATCAGGGGACTCCGGAGGAACATGAGCAATTAAGATTTCTGATAGAGGAAGGATGCCCTCCTTCAGCCCCAAACCTTGAAAACAAACAAACGAACGAACGAACTGCCTTTAGAACCAGGGCTCACTTTGAAACAGGATCTGCACCGCAGCATTTCCCCAGGACCCAGCGGTCTCTCCTGAGCCCCGCCCCCACCTCTAGCTACAGACCTGCCTACTTGTGGAGCCAGTCACGTGCCAAGTTTCCTGCTCTATCTCTAAGGGTCACAAGAATCGCCTGCCCTACATGAGGGACCCTCAGGCTACTGATTTTTGTGGAGAACCTGTCTCTGCTCTTTAGCGTTTTCCTTCTCATCCCCACCTTAGCTTGGCAACCAGAACTTGTAGTGGGTTAAAAACATGGATTCTTCACCTTAGTTTTCTGCCTCTGATCTGCTAGTTTAGAAACCCCAAACTAAGTCAGGCATGGCAGTTCATGTCTGCAACCCCCACCTCTTTCGAAATTTTCAAACCAAATGCATTGGAGGTGGGTGTGGAAAAAGAGTCCCCGGGTTCTGACTGAGGTCTGATGTGCCTACTCCAGGGATTCTGTAGAGGAACTTGATGTGTGGACTTGGCAAAATCTATTTTGACCGACCTAGAGTCCTCTTTTTGCTTCCCTTAATGCTTTTGGTGGTGAGCTTCATACGGGCAGAGGTTAGGCCTTGCTCTGACCTTTGCAGACTTTATTCCCAAAGCAGGAGCAGCGTATCTCACAATTTGTCTGCCAGGAGTTATGAAAGGTCTGGCTTTGGCATCTCCCAGCAGCACCTACTGGAAGACCTAGGCTAAGGGAGGAGCGGCCCACTTCAGTGTGGTACCTGGAGGGCAGGTAGCAGGGCAGGCTGTTCTTCGGCTTTTGGCTCGGTCTATAAGCACCCATCTACAATGAGGTCCTGCTGGATTTATTGAGTGGCTTGTATGCAGTCTGAGTTGGACAAAGGGGAAATTAACCATGGCCGACCGGTAGTGGACCTCCAAATGAAATGCTCCATCAATGAATCTGATTACTTAACTTGACATGGGACATCCAGCCTGCCCTTTTAGCCTGAGGTAGGCTCCCCATCTATTGCCACTTGAGAGCAAACCACCATAGTAAGTGTTTAGAAACAAATGCCTAGCCTATTCCCTCTCTTTCGGTCAGGGTGCGCTTCGGCTCTGGGGATAGACAGCATTGACTCAAACCATCTGAGAACCTCTCCGTACCTCTTGCTCCTGCCCCTCCTATGCACCCATTCCCATCAAGAAGCCAAACCAGGCCTGGTGTGATGGCACACACCTTTAACCCCAGCACTCGGCAAGCAAGGACATATGGATCTCTGTGAGTTTGAGGCCAGGCCAGGCCTAAAGATGAAAAACCCTAGAGAGGTCCGCCCTGGGCCAGCCCTGATGTCTAGAATTGTAGACGTGCTCAGGCCCCTGTTTCTTCTTCCCTGTTCTCTGGCTTTAGCTCATGGCAGGAACCAGGCACTCACTGCACCCTGAAGAATCAGTTATCTCAGTCACCATGGCATGCCATTACTGGATATCTAGGAGGCTGAAAGGTTGATATCCGACTCCCAAGTCAGCCTCTTGGAAGAGAAAGCTTAGGTATCTCAGCTGGCCTGTTTTACCTATATGCTTTTTATTATGTATAGCTTGTATAGGAAAGTGCGTGGATTGTTAACTGTGGACTAAATAAGTTTTCACAAAGTAGGGACCTCTGTGTTTGCACTATCCAGATGTCTTAGGTTCCTATAGCTGTGATATAACACCATGATCAAAATCAATACGGGAGGAAAGCATTTATTTGACTTAAAAATCCTGAGTCATAGTCTACTGAGGGAAGCCAAGGGAGGAACTCAAGGTACAAACTGAAGCCAAGACCAAAGAGGATCTCGGCTTATTGACTTGCTCCTCTGGCTTGCTTAGCCTGATTTCTTATACCAGTGTTAGGACCAACATGCCATCGCATGTAGGTGGATTTTCTGTCCTGGCTAGCCATCTCCCAAATAACCACACAGAGACTTTTTATTAATTATATATGATTGGCCAATAGCTTAGGCTTGTTACTAACTAGCTCTTACAACTTAAATTAACCCATATTTCTTATCTACGTTCTACCTCAGCATGGCATGTTCATCTTGCTTCTCCCTACATCTCCTTGTGACTCTGCCCTTCTTCATCCCAGTGTTCTCTCCCTGTCTGCAAGTCCTGCCTAACCTCTTCCTGCTCATTTAGCAACACATCTTTACAGTGTACATAAAGATTATTCCACAACACCACCCTCAATGAGCTGAGCCCTCCCACATCAATGATCAATCAAGAAAATGTCTACCAACTTGCCTACAGGCAACCAGATGGAGGCATTTTCTCAGTTGAGGTTCCTCTTCCCAAATGACTCTAAATTGTGTCAAGTTAACAAAAAACTAACTGGGACAGCAGACTAAGAAATAAGACTTCACTAGCTTACCTCCAAGTCCTAACAGAAAGCCTCCCCACCACCAATCCTCCTCCTCCCTTCCCTCTGTCTCGGTAGCCACCTTCTTAGCTCCTAAAGTTTTATCTGTCTTTATACTTCATATAAACAGAATCACCCAGCGCATATTTTTATTCCAGCTTCTTCACATGGTGTCTAAGAAAGTCACCAGTTGCAGTTGTGTTTTGTTAATTTTTTTTGTAATGTAATATTCCATTATATAAATAGTTTGTAGTTAGTCTGACCATTTTATTGTTAATGGACAAATAGGAAGTTGCTATGCACATTCTAGTGAGACTCTAGTGTGTATGTTTTGGTTAACATCAACCTAATTTTAATTGGTTCATTTAAATTCTGTTTAAAGGATTCATTCTCATTTCTGATCTCTTTGAAATGACAGAGACTCCTGACAAAATTTTATCATAAAAAGATATAGAATGGAAATATAAGCTCCCATGTTACCTCCTTGACTGTATCCAATTTTCCCAAATTACCCACTAGTAACAGTTTATTCTATACCACTGTGTGTATTTTCTGTTGTACAGACAACCACACTTAAATTTATACAATGTAGCTGTTACAAACCTACATGTTAGGTTTTACTGTGCCATTGTTGGTTGTTTTTGCTCTTTTGGGGGGTCCACCACCCAGCTCCCAAATAAATCACACACGGAGGCTGATTCTTTCTTATAAATGCCAGGCCTTAGCTTGACTTCTTTTTGCAAGCTTCTCTTAACTGTCTATCTTTTACCTCTTGGCTTTTTCCTTTTCTTACTTCTGCATATCTTACTTTCACTCTTACTCTATGGCTGGATGTGTGGCTGTGTGGCCGTGTGACTGTGTGGCTGTGTGGTGTGTGGCTGTGTGGCTGTGTGGCTGTGTGGTGTGTGGCTGTGTAGTGTGTGGTGTGTAGCTGTGTGCCTGTGTGGCTGTGTGACTGGCCCCTAGCCTCCTCTTCTCCTTGTTCTCTTGCTCTTTCTTCTTTTCCTCTTTTTTCTCCTCCTCTGCTCTTTTTCTCCTTCCATTTATTCTCTCTGCCTACCAGCCCGGCCTATCTCTCCCTCCCTCTCTCTGGGCCGTTCAGCTCTTCATTAGACCAATCTGGTGTTTTAGACAAAGTAACACAGCTTCACAGAGTTAAACAAATGTAACACATCTTTGCATCATTAAACCCATATTCCGCAGCATAAACAAATGTAACACATCTTAAAATAATATTTCACAACACTGTGCTGTGTTCATGTCCCCTGGTCTCCCTCCCATACTGACTATAGAGCTCAGACAGTAAGTGGCCATCACTGTTAGAGGCCCGTCCGAAGTAAGGCATGGGAGTTTATAGAGCAGTAAACTTCATTTCCACTCACATTAACATTTGTTTCACTGGTGTCCTCAGCCTGGGGCTTGTCTGAGAAGAGCTAACAGTCTGCTAGTAGGTGGGAGAAAGGCCAGGAACAAATAGCTACTGTGTAGTGGCTAAAGGTACCATAAGAGAGGCGTGGAGGTGAGTTCCGGCAGTATACACGAATACTTCCTGTGAGAGTCAAGGAAGACTCCAGAGACAGCTGGCATATAGGCCAGCCCTGGAATTGATTACTAGAGCTTTGCTGTACATACCAAGACAGAAAGGGCTTTCCATGTAGAGGAAATAACACACAGAAGCACACACAGGCGTGGTAATAGTCAGTATGTCCCAAGGCTGCCAACTGATTGCTCCTACATGTCTAACTAGTAGGACATTAGATATTAGTCAATATAGTTTCAAAGGACTAAATCAATGTCCTGGTGGGCTCAGTCAACTAGCAGCTCCCACCTTGCCCTGCAGGGCTCCTCCCACTGCAGGGCTTGGCCAAAGTGAAGGCCTAGGAGACCCACTCTCTAGCCACTCTTGCCTGGAGAGCACAGGGGACCTTGGGGTTCCTGGCTTGTCTGGTCCACACCCATGTCCCTGGTTTCCCTGAGAGAGACCCCAGTACATCTGAAGGTCTTCTTTAGGCATCCAGGAAAGATGAGCATCCCAAGGTGTTCTGTTCCACCTGCCCATCAATAACACTCCGGCTGGGAGAACTGGACGCTCCCTCTGACTGGAATCCCTTCTGGCTCTCCCCCACTTTCTGTGCTCCTTTCATAGCCTAATTGCTCTATATATTTATCTGAGTTTCATCTGGACTTCTCCTCTCAGGAATGTTTACTTTATGTGTGGAGGCTGACCTCAGGGCCTGCTCTGACAGAGCCTGGCAGTGTCATGACAGGATATAAAAGCTAAATATGGTCTTCCTCTTCCTCCCTACATGCTAAGCTGCTTTTAACGACAAGATGTAGTTTTTCATTACAGGATCCATGTTTTACCTGTTCTGGCCCACGCATTCCTGACTAGAGTGTGGGGAGCATTCATTTACACTTATGTGTACACCTTGTAAATGTGAATGATAACTAGGTAATCCATATGGCAATATGGTAATAGCGCCACAGACTCATGTCTGGAAGAAGGCACCTCCATACCTTCCTTCTCAATGCGACACTTCCTGTAGAAGTATTATCTCAGCATTAAATTCATAGCTACGTTTCCTCTAACGCTCTTGTACCTTCTTCATCTTCACTGACTGCCAAAGAAATGTAAAGGGTTCCGTAGGATTCATGTAGGGGCAGACAACTTCAAGGGGGATGGGATTCTGGAGAATGCTGGAATGTTCTTTGGTAAGATAGGGGCATGGGGATATGGGCAGAATGTATAGTAAAGGGCACAGATGTGCGTTCGTATGTGGCATGCTGGGAAAGGGTTGGAGCATCTGCCATAGTTGTTGGCATTGCTTTGACTTACAACAATCATGTCTTTCTAAGCAGATCATGGTGATTTTTTTTTTTTAATTATCACTGAGGGCTGGAAAGATGACTCAGAGGTTAAGAATATTTGCTGTTCTTCCAGAGGATTGGAGCTCAGTTCCCAGCACCCACAGCAGGCAGCTCACAACCACCTGTAACTCTGACAACCTTTTCTGGCCTCTGCAGGAAGGCACTCGAGCATACATGCCATCCACTCACACAGACACAGGCCTGCAAATAATATTAAATCTTTTAAAAAGAAGAAAAGACCATCGTGAAAGTACAGGGCATACATTAGATGAACCAAGAACAACTGAACTAATAGAAAATGGGAATGTAGATGTGCCTGAAAAGCCACAGCCATGAGCACATGTCTGTGAAATGCACAAGCTGTGGAAGGACATGTGCCGGGCTGTCCCTGGGGCTCTCTGTGATTATTCACTGAGGACTTAATCATTCGATTTGCCATCTGTGAGTTCTCACAGGAGATAGGCAAAGCTGCGGATGCCAAAGGTTTAATAAAAATTGATGGGGCAAACGTAACATTGAGAAAATTGTATCTTTGAGCACAATTTGGACAAGATGCCATTATTCTATTTTAGCGAAGGAACATTTATTTCCAGCCCATAAAACTTGTGAGGGCCACCGAAGAACCATCTGCTGGACCAGGAGGGCTGGGCTGGAGTCACAGGGCAGGCAGCAGAACGGGTGCTGGACAGGCACCATGTATTGAAGAGCCGGGAGATTTGGATCCCTCTTGGAGCGAGAGAGCCTCAGTAAGTTCTGGAGGAGGTGAGTGACAGAGGAAAAGGCTCTGGTGCATTGGGCAAAGACAAGTGTACTGATCGTAAATTGTGTTAAGTACATCAGAGCCGCGTATGAGAGAGCAGGCACAGAATTTGACCTGGATAGACAGAGAAACCACTCTTCTGGCCTGGAATTCACTCTGTAGACCAGGCTGGCCTCGAACTCAGAGATCCTCCTACCTCTGCTTCCTGAGGGCTGGGATTAAAAGCATGCGCCACCAGATCCAGCAACAATCTCACTTTTTAAGGTGGGATATAACTCCAAAATTATTTGTTTTTGTTATATTTATTTATTTTTATTATTTTATTCTTTTTAAAAAATTTATTTATGTACATTGGTGTTTTGCCTCCATGTATATCTGTATGAGAGTGTCAGGTACCCTGGAACTGGAATTATAGACAGTTGTAAGCTACTTTTGGATGCTGGGAATTGAATCCGGGTTCTCTGGAAGAACAGCCAGTGGTCTTAATCACTGAGCCATCTCTCTAGCCCTTTATTATATTTATTTATGTTGCAGTACTGGATCTTGGACAGAGGGCCTTGGTAAGAGTAGGCAAGACCACTGTACAAACTACACCCAGACTAAAGCAATAGATCCACAGGAGTCTGTTTAAAAAGTATTAGGGAAATTTATTAAGGTAAATTGAGAAAATAACACTCATGAATACAGAACAGAGTAGAGCGCTGAAGTCGTCCTCTGATCTGACCAGGAGTGAATCCACCTCGCAGGCAGGAGCAGGGAGAAGGGCACGTGACCCTTCTCCCTCTCCTTTTAAGAGGTCAGGTACAACAGCAGGAAACACTGCCTCCTTCCTGCGCTATAGCCCAAGGTCATGGGTGGAGCAAATACCACTACATTTCCCTTTTTGTCTAAATAAGAAAGTTCTAAACTTAATGCAAGCGATATACAATAAGAGTGATATCAAGTATTGTCCAGGAAAAACAAAGGGTAATAACATAAACAAACAAACAAACCAAAAACGACCAACAAGAATAGCATCAAACAAGAAAGACATGCTAAATGTCCAGAAATGCCCAGAACTTAGGTAAATGGCAAATTACCGAGATTAGTCCTACAGCTATCCTATCTTGAAGATTCTAACTCTAGTACTAATACGTTCTAGCTAGGATAGGAGCAGATTGTCACTGTAACTATTCAGAGATGGTCCATCATACTACATACACTTCTAGCCAGACTCTCGGACAGTCTTAACCACTACTCTGAGACTGGCTGCAGACTCTACAGCTAGCCCTCTTGAGACCCTACTATCTGAGCTTTCTTACAGGACCCCACTGAGATACCATCGCCCCCCAGACAGCAGGAAGTAAATTTAAGAAAACAAAGCCCACAATCCCAAGAGGTGGGGTGGGTGGGTTCTGGTCATTCAATGGGTTATGGTTATTTGTCATTGTTTTGGGTGATTGGTTACAAGTTGTATTGGTAATGGTCAGGAAAAAGGCTGAACAAAGGAGATTAGATTCCGGGTTCTTGTTTGAAAAAAAATGAAAAGGAAAAAAGAGGGTACAGATATGATAGGATAAAAGGGTAGATTTTTCCAGAGAATCTACTCTGGAAAAAATATAGAAATGTAGGATAAAGGGTAGATTATTGAATTTACTCTGAAAAGAAAAAAGGGAGGACACAGATATGATAGAGATATAAAGGTAGATTATTGAATCTACTTTTAAAAAGCAACTACTAGTTTTAAATATTTTACATTGGATTGGATTTTTGTATATTGATACAAATTTGAGATTAATTTTTTAGAACATACTGTACATAATTTTTTTTTTGGTTTTTTTGAGACAAGGTTTCTCTGTGTAGTTTTTGGTTCCTGTCCTGGATCTCGCTCTGTAGACCAGGCTGGCCTGGAACTCACAGAGATCTGCCTGCCTCTGCCTCTCCAGTGCTGGGATTAAAGACGTGCGCAACAACCACCTGGCTGTACATACATTTTTAATCTTGTTCAAGGTATTGTATCTATACAACTCATTTAACAATGGAATGCAAATTTCTAGTCCTTGAAAGTTATTATTACGAACTATTTAGGATAATAAAGAAATACCAAAAAAAGCAAAAACAAAAGAAAACAAAAAAAAAAGAAAAAAAGAAAGAAATGTAAGTTAGTAATTATAATCATATAATCAAATTTGTAGTCATGTTAGGTATGTTTTCAAGGTCAAACAGAGATATATTTTAGATAGACAGTTCATCTTCAAACACTTCAGAGATCTTCAGAATATGGCATTTAAGATGTTTTAATAACATAGTTTTTGTTTTGTTTTGTGTTTTAATGACAATGAGACATGTCTGCTCCTGGCAGCATCAATATACTTCAGAGAAAATGATAGACATTGAAGAAACTCCATATGGTGTTTATTTGCTTTGTGGCAAAAGTTAGCCACTGGACAAGAAAATGCCATTGCTGACAGTATGCTGTCCAAAATGGACAAGCAGGGGCTGGAGAGATGGCTCAGAGGTTAAGAGCACTGAATGCTCTTCCTGAGGTCTCGAGTTCAATTCCCACGTGGTGGTTCACAACCATCTGCAATGAGATCTGGCACCCTCTTCTGTATACATAATAAATAAATAAATCTTAAAAAAAATGGACAAGCAGGACACAAAAGAAAAGGATGGCTGAACCTTACCAAGACAAGGTAGGAAGGCCCTTTAGAAAATTCCTGCTTCACAGATGAGTCTGTCAGATATGCTAGGCCTGTAGGCCGAAGATGGATGCCTCAACATTGCAGAGGAATCTTGAATGACTGTTCAGGCAGCCAGGTGTTTCTGTCATTTCTCACAATTTTTGGAATTTGCTTGCTTGCACTTCCTACTTACTCAGTTAATATTATTTCCTTCTCAGGTTTCTGAGGGAGTTGAAGACTAGCTCCTGTACTTGGGAGGCACACACGTCCTTAATCCCAGCACTAGGGAGGTTGAGACAGGAAGTGATATGGCTGGGTGGAGAAAAGGAATGTAAGGCAGGAAGAGAGAGGAGCTCAGGCGCTTTCAGGCTGAGGATTCCTAGAGGTAAGAAGTCTTTCTAGTGGCTGGCTGCTCTGCTTCTCTGATCTTTCAGCTTTCACCCTGATATCTGACTCTGGGATTTTATTATTAAGACCAATTAGGATTCCTGCTACACCAGACCATGTTATTTTCTATCTTTTTAACCCAGACAGGGCATTCATCTTTGAAAAGCATTAAAACAGGTCATATTACAAAACACAGTTTGCAATATAATATACGAATTATAATACAATGCTAATTGCAAAATGCCTATGTATTGTATACAATTAGGAAGACTTTTAAAAAGGTTTAAAACAAACCAGCAAGCATCCATCATCTTAGAAATGAATACAGTTAACATTTGAACATATTTCCTCCTCTTTTCACTGCTGCTTTACATAATGGAGATTTTTTTAATATATAACTTCACATTTTGCTTCACATTTTATCAGGCATATCTCCAGGATATTAAATATTCTTTATAAACTTCACTTTAAAGGCTTACCTAATGTGTCTTGTACTGGTTATATTTTCCTTAATTGTTCTCCAAGTGCGGAGGATTAGTCTTGCTACCCAGAACTGCTCTCTCTCTCTTCTCTCTCATACATGCCCATGCCTGTTAGTATAAATGCGGCTGTGGTAGATCTGGCCAGACCCTGCTGCCCATTTTAAATGAAGGTAAGATTGTGAATGAATGCTGTCAGTCGAAGGGAGGACTGCCCCAGACACTTTCAGTGTGGCTTTTGGGAGCAGATATAGCACCGGTTGTAATCTAGGAGACCCTCGTTTTCAAAGAAACAAATGCTTCCTAAACGATTTATTTATTGCTTATCTATTTATTTATAGTGCGTGTGTGTGTGTGTGTGTGTGTGTGAGAGAGAGAGAGAGAGAGAGAGAGAGAGAGAGAGAGAGAGAGAGGAGAGAGAGAAAGAATACCCACCAGTACAAATGTAGAGCCAAAGGACAACTTTCAGGAGTCGACGGATTCTCTCCTTCCAGCTTTTTGCAGGCTGTGTGGGCTTGGCATCCAGTGTCCCTTCCTGAGGAGCCATCTCACTGGCCCCCAAAAGCTTTTCAAATTGGCCAAATTAGTATTGTGTAGTTTCACAATTAAATCACACAAGATAAATGAAAACATTTGTGTGTTGAATGGAAGTAGGGAAAAGCAGTCATGATTAAGTTGAATAACAAACGAGTAGGAATGCTATCTGTCAAGTTCCGTGCAGGTTGGCATCCTTGGTAGAAGAGTTCCCCCGGGTAGCAGAAGGAGGAGTCAGCAAATAGAATTCTGTACCTAACTGGGCCATTTGGGGCAAGTCGCTCAGCCCCTCTGAGCCTCCAATGCTCACTTATGAAATAAAAGTGGCAATGCTAATATTTCTCACTTACCGAGTGGATTCAAACACCTAAATAGCACGATAACATCTAAATCTGCCTAAGGGATGGTGAGGCTCATTCTTAAGTCAGGTTCTAAATGCTGTCTGTCCCTGTCTCAGGACCCGGTTGACTGGAGCTTCTGGAATAGAGACTGAAGGGAGCTCTGGGCTGCATTTTCAGAAGCCATTGCAGGGATCCTAAGGCTTCCCCCTCAGCCATTGAATAAATGATTTAATTTACACACTGGCTTTCCTTAACAGACAGCTAGCATAGACTTTGTCCCAAGTGGGGAGAAGGGCCAGAGATGGGATAAGGGAACACTGAGACCTTCTATTCCTCCCTTAGAAGTTTGAAAACCCTGCCATCAAACCCAAGGCCTGATTCAGAAACATGTGCATCCAATGAATTTATTACTGAAGATTCCGAACTTCTAAGAATTCCCTAGTAGGAAACAAAGTTTATCAAAGACCTCCCTCATTGTCTGTGTCTAGGAATTGTTTCTTCTTCCTGACTTCTCCAGGCGTTGTGCGTGCTTATTCATGAGCAGACACATAGGTTTCAGGTCACATGACAGACACCCCACTGGGAACACAGCTACAAGACAGGGTTCAGCACACATGTCTGATAGCTGGACTTCTTCTTTAAAATGAAATCAAGGTCTGTGTGTGTGTGTGTGTGTGTGTGTGTGTGTCTGTGTGTGTGTGGTCTGTGTGTGTGTGTTGTGTGTGTGTGTGTCTGTGTGTATCTGTGTGTGTCTGTGTCGTGTGTGTCTGTTCTCAAATTCCAGCTCTGTATGTAGAATGACCGGAAAGGAGAGCCCGTGGTGCCCGGGATCCCAACAGGCCTACAGCAGGCATTATTTACAATTGGCCAACGGGATGCTTATCATCCAGTCTTCGTTTGCCCTGCTCTCTGAGAAGGAAAGAGGCACATTTTCCCTACCCCACTGTGGACTTTCTATTTTCACAGTCTTTTGAAGTGCTCTTGAGCTCCAAGCGTCGGGCTGAAAGCAGCGCTGTGTATCTTTGCAACAGATTAGAACATATTCACATTTTATTTGCTCACAGAACAAATATTTCCCTTGGAATGAGGCCGAGGCAACAGAACAGGACCAGACAAGGCCAGCCATCCAGGATGGCCCCACAGCCCCCAAGGCCACATGGAGCTGCTCTCCCCCATCCCTTCATTCAGTCCTGTACACGCACACGGGTTGATAAAATGAGCCATTTATTCACTTATGGAAATATATATTGAGCTCTGACTCCATACAGAACACTGTGCAGGCCAGAAATGAGAAAGTAAGTAGCTAGTCCTGAAGGGGCTTATGGTCAGGTAGGGAGATAAGCTTGTTTGGTATTAATGACTCTAATCAAGGCAGCAGAGTCTTCAAAACTAAGGAGAAAAGGGTGTTCTGAGGCTGGTAATAATTCTGTTTGTATTTTGTGCACATGTATGAGGGAAAGTATGGGGTGTACTATGGGGTGAATTTGCCTGTGTGTAAGGAATACGTGCAAGTGGGAGGTTTGTATGGTTGTGTGTCTGAAAACCTTAAGTCTTGACCTTGAATGTGAGTGTGGTGGTAGATGGTGTGTGCATATGCACTCATATCTGTAGTTATACAGTTAGAAACGAGGTAGGAAACTCTTACTGAAAGAGAAACTGGGAAGGATAAACTGGTGTGTTTGTTTGTGCGGTAGGGTATGTGTGTGTGTGTGTGTGTGTGTGTGTGTGTGTGCATGTGTCCGTGTACTTGTGTGTGTGTGTGTGTGCACTAACAGTGATATGGTGGTGTGGGAATGAGGTTTGAAAACCTTCCTGTTGGTGACAGGGTGGTATAGGGCTGGCAGGGTGGAAGGAAGACACAGCAGACAGAGGAGCCGTAGCAGCTAGGGTGACAAAGGAAAACTCTGGTGGGAAGGTACAAGGGAAGGGGTGAAGAGGGAAGGGATTTCACATCCTGGCAGGTACTTTCTGATGAGGACAATGGCAGCTGTCTACTCTCCTGTTTCCTTCCTTCCTTCCTTCCTTCCTTCCTTCCTTCCTTCCTTCCTTCCTTCCTTCCTTCCTCCCTCTCTCCCTCCCTCCCTCCCTCTTTCTCTCTTTCTTTCTCTCTTTCTCTCTTTCTCTCTCTCTCTCTCTCTCTCTCTCTTTCTTTCTTTCTTTCTTTTTTTTTTGGTTTTTCGAGGCTGGGTTTCTCTGTGTAGTTTTGCGCCTTTCCTGGAACTAGCTTTGTAGACCAGTCTGGCCTCGAACTCACAGAGATCTGCCTGCCTCTGCCTCCCGAGTGCTGGGATTGAAGGCAAGTGCCACCACTGCCCGGTTCTTTCTTTCTTTCTTTCTTTCTTTCTTTCTTTCTTTCTTTCTTTCTTTCTTTCTTTTCTTTTCAAGATAGGGTTTCTATGTGTTAGCCCTAGCTGTCATACTAAAGATCAGGCTGGTTTTGAACCCACAGAGATCTGCCTGTCTTTGCCTCCTGAGTGCTGGGATTGAAGGCAAGCACCACCACTGCCTGGGTTACTTTCCTGTTTCTTAAGCTGGATCTTGGTTAAATAGATCTGTTCCTTTGTCTCAAGATCAAAGGCCAGTGTGGAGTAGACTGGGGTCTGTCTCATGTATGTGAATGTTTGAACATTTACTAGGCCCTTCTCGACCTAGGCTTCTACACCTGGCTTGGTTTTGAGAGCTTCCAGCCTCTATAGCTCTCAGGAAAGCAAAGGCAGATTCTATTAGATGTGGGGGCAGAGACACTAACAAGGCAGGATCTCAGCGGCAGAGGTTGGAAGCAACTACAGTATGCACCTCCCTAGGCAAGAAAGGGGATCTTTGGATTAACCACAGTGCATGGCTGCCTGGCTCCACCTGCATGCTGTGGAATAGGAGGCAGCTGGCAAGAGTGGCTCCCTGTCTCCCATTTTGGTTGGCTTTATGTGACTGGATAGGTTCAAAGCTGTCTCATAATCAAATCTTGTTCAGAGAAGAATTATTTGTTTCATTAGACACAGAGGAAACCAACATTTATAGAAGGTATGTTTGCAAGATGCTGAACTGATCGTTTCATTTTATGTCCATCTTTGTAGCCCCCTTTAGGAAACATATCATCTTCATTTTACAAATGCAGAGATTAAATCTAAGAGAATGAGGCCAAACCACTCTAATAACCATAGCAGTGAATTCAATCACTGCTCACTCACTGAAATATGAACCTGAGTCTGTTTGCCCTAAAGATCATGCCCTTTCCTTACGGCTGTGGGAAGTTCAGGAGGCCACCTGGGACAGGAAAGGGAGAATGGATTTTATCATCAGCCAGGCTGAGGTTCAGACCCAAGCTCTGTCCTGTGCTGGTTAAGGATGTCACTGGTTGGGCTTATTGCCTCCATGTCAAGCTCTATGCTGAGAACCTGAAGGTTAGCGGGTCACCACATAGGCCGTGCCCTTCCACGGCCAGTGCGATGGATCCCACAGATCAGGAAGCAGTACAATGCAGTGCGAAGTGCTGTGATGAGTAAGCCCCCAATGCCAGGGCATCCCCTCTAAGTGATCTCAGTGGGCCAGCATTGCAAACGTCAACTCATGCTAGGGTTTAAAGACCTGCTACAAAAACAACAATGCCATGTCTCCATAATATTCTATATTGATTACCTATTGAAATGATAGGATTTAAAATACTTCATAAGAATCAACTTCATCTGTTCCTGTTTACTCCTTGTAAGTGGTTATCAGACATTTTAAACTTATGCATTGACTCACGTTATGCTTCCATAGGACAGTGCTGTTCCAGAGCAATGAAAACATGGTATGATGTTTCTGTGGGGCACTGATCAGAGAACATTGATCCTATGGCGTCTACAGGAAAGCACACAAGAAATGCTTGATGTGCAGGAGTTTTGTTTGCCCCACACATCATTTAAATGGCTACTGTTGAGAAGATTGAGGGACTTCTGGCTTTGATACTGTGGAGAAGGTATCATGTGACATGGCTGTAGAGCTCCATGTGCAGGCTCCTGAAGGGTCCTTATTCCTTGGACTCTATCTCGTATTGGGGGATTTTGTCCTCCGTGTAGTGGTGATGAGGCTGTGGTCCTGCGGGAGGTGGTTAGATCATTGTGGTTGCTGTCTATCACATTGGCAAGCATCTCTACGGAAGAGTCTTCTCTTTCCTGTTTACTGTTTAGATAATCTCGGGAAGGGGCTCTCAGAGCCTCATCAGTTTTGTGAGTTTCCCTGGCCTCCTGAATTACATGAGCTTTTTGTATTTTGATTGCTTCTGGCTTCCCTCTTCCCTCTAGGAAGGAATGCTTCAATGTAGGAGAAATCACTACATTGTGTTGTCCAAGAAGACATTAAGGAACAGCTGAGGCTGGTTGGTTTCTGAATAAGAGAGTTGCTGTAATAGAGGGTCCTTGATCCTGGAGTCTTTCTATGAAATCTGTGTCACGGTGTGATGTCCTCCAGAGATACTCCTACCCTTGTGATGCTGTTGTCTGTGAGTCCCCACGAGAAGCTGGTGACGCACCGTTGAGTGTCCAGAACTGTTTGGCATCAAAGACAATGTCTTTTCTTTTCTTTTTGAGACAGGGTTTCTCTGTGTAACAGCCCTGACTATTCTGGAACTCGCTCTGTAGACCAGGCTGGCCTCGAACTCACAGAGATCACAGAGATCACAGAGATTTCCCTCCCCCCTCTCCCGCCTCTGCCTCCCGAGTGCTGGGATTCAAGGTGTGTGCCACTGCCATCCAGGGACAATGTGTTTTCTTTATAAGCAGCCAATCTCAAAAATTTTGTTAGAGCAATTATTGCAATTCATAAGAGGCTAAGAGATTTTATTACAGTAAGACCAAGGTGAATTAGTAAGGTCTGTGATTACTACAAAAAGCTAAAGCCATAATCCAAGCAAAGGATGCAACTCTGTGATTGTTCACATGTTTCTAGGGCACGGGGATGGTCTTCAGTTCTGAATCATTTCAAGTACTTTGACAAACTATTGCTGCATCAGAAAAAGTTTAAATAACAGATTGAGACTTATATAAGGCTTGATTTAAGAATCTGGAGGATGTTCCATACAGAAGCAAAATACATACATATATACATACATATGTACACACATGCATACGTAGTTAGCTGTGGTGAGTAGTGCTTCCTAAACATCAAAGGGGAGGAAGACAGTCTGTGTTCCAATGATGAGAGCTCCTGGGATGTTTTGGATGCAACTGGATCCTATCTAAGGCTGGGAGAGCTGCCTTTATGGGGATTCTCTGAGAAGGGAGTGAGTTGTCTATCAGTGGGTACCTCCCAGGGGAGGCAGCCACCTATGGGTGTTTTAAGGAAGGCTCCCTCTGGGCGAGAGGTTGGATGGAATGTTCTCTGTGCCGCCTTCACTTCTGAGGCCACGAAGGGTTCCCTCTGATCTTTCTGATCTGCTTCTCTCACGGTTACTTTGTTGACTTTCTGTTCCTTCTACAAATGGCTGTAGGGTTTTAGATCCAGAACTATTTCCGTAATAATTGATAGTTTGACTTAATGGCAAGTGGGAGGGAGGGGCATCTGAAAACAAAGGCTGTTTTGTTGCTTGGAAGGGCGCTCCGTAACCTGTTCAGAGGGGGAGGGACGGGAACGTGGTTGTCTGTGTTAGACCCATAAATGCTCCAGCAAGTGGACAGGCACCATTTGTTTGGGGCTCTAATTTAAAACGGAAGCACAGCAGCTCCCAAGCCTTCCTTCTTCAACGGGCTGTTGCTTTCCTTGTTTGCACAGGTTTAGGGTAGCTGCACAGATTCAAGCCAATTCCCATTTTCTTTTTTGTAATTTTCGAGACAGGGTTTCTCTGTGTAGCTTTGGAGCCTGTCCTGGAGCTCACTCTGTAGACCAGGCTGGCCTCGAACTCACAGAGATCCACCTGCCTCTGCCTCCCGAGTGCTGGGATTAAAGGCGTGCGCCACCACCACCCGGCTTTTTTTTTTTTTTTTTTTTTTAAGAGCAACTTTTCAGATTCCTAATTGAAATGATTTACTGAGTTGGTTAGGTGAAATTCTGTTCAGGAGTGGTTTTTCAAGGCTCTTGACTTCAGAAGGCCATTTTCTGCACGAAACTATTCTTCATGCGTACTTAGTGTTGCCACTGGAGAAGACGGTAGCTGAGCCTCTGTGGGAGTGGGCTGCCTAGTTATTTCTAGTGTTCAGTTTCTGCCCCTGAGTAGTAATTACGTATCTGTCTTACAGTGAGCCACCTCAGACATCCCAACCATCATTTCAGTAACCCCCACCTAGGCTGTGAGGCACAAAATAGAAATGGGCAGATCCAGGAGGAAGAAAACAGGAATGGGTGTCACAGAATACTATCTTAGTCTGTTTCCTGAGTGCAATATCCTGGCCCTGTCTTAGAATGACAGAGGGACATGGGATAGACTGAGGATTCAGGACATGACTTCTTTGCTGGTTAGTTGTGGCACCAAGAGTTTGGAGAGACATCAGCAGTGGTTCTGCAGATCTCCAGGCCTGACAGGGAGGTGGGTGGCAGCTATCGGTCATCCATGTCCACCACCCCTCCCACACACATCAAGTTGTTGCTCCACTGTAGGACAGTCCCTAAGTCTACACCTCCTGTGTAGCCCTATGCAGGTATGAACTTGAACGTTTGGCTCAGGGCAGCCTCAGCCTAGAGATGGGTGTAGATTTGTTCCCAGGTCTGAATTCTGGGGACAGGGACCAGGCAGCTCTGAAGTGAAGCCAACAGTTTTACCTCTTGTCTTCCATCTCAGACCTGCTTCCTCACCAGCTCTTCTCTACCCCAGCATGCCTACCTGGGTGGAGCTATTCGGATGCCCTGATGGTCTCCCGTCTGCCAAGTGGCCCTGCCTTCCAGGATGGGACAATGCAGTAGGTCTCTGGACTTCCAGGAGCATGGGAGTCTATCTGCAGCTGCAGCTTGTAAAATATCAGATTTCAGAGTTGAGCTCTTGGAGAGCATAATTAAGGAAGTCCACGTGGGGCCCAGGGATCTGGAGTCCAGGCGTTCTGGACATAAATGGTTCATGGGCCATGCTTGGAAAAATACTAGTTTCAAGAAAAGAACACGAGTTGGGAGAATATGAGAGAGAGAGAGAGAGAGAGAGAGAGAGAGAGAGAGAGAGAGAGAACTGGGTAACTCACCGTGTTACCTGTTGACTAGTCACCATTTTCTGAGCCCTTCTGCTTAATACTCTATTAAATGCTTACCACTTCACAGAAGTTTCCCGATTCAAGTCAATAATATATATAACATGCTTGGCTGGGCGTAGAGAATAGGGCTTTTTGGATTTCCCTTCCTCTCTTTCAACACCAGGCAACTGGGGAAAGAGAATTTCCAGCCCGGCATATATCAGAAGTACCTCCTTGGCAGCAGGCAACTTCGAAAAGGTCCCAGAAAATTCTAATGCAGAATAGACAGCCCCAGTTCTACATGGCTGGTCAGACCGCCCAACTTCTCCAGTAATGACATCTAAAGAAACTCCCGGAAAGTTGGGGTTCAGCCACCTGCTGCCATTTCTACTGGCAATGCACTGCAAAGTCAGGATGTACACAGAAGCAGTGCATTGTAGATCAAGTCCCCAGCATTCTACCCTCTCTCCTGCAGGGGAGGAGGAAGAAAGACTTGCATTGCCAAGACAAGGCAGATGCAAGTGTGCGGAGACCCAGTCTTCCATCGGAACCTGCGAGAACTGCCAAGAGCACTTGTACAAGATCCAGTGAGCGCACGTGTTTTCAAGACCGTCCCCAGCTCCTGGGCTTCAGGGCCTGGGCGAGGCTGGAGGAGGGAGCTCCTTAGAAGAGATGTTTTCTTCCAAAGAGGGTGATCTCAGGGGAAGATATGTGCCTAAATTAAGAATGATGGAAGCAATTTCCATTTGTAAGCTAGTCATCAAAGACCTACATTCCACACAGCGGGCGTCGGTATCAGTGAAGGGAAAGGGGATGTCTGGTCTTGGGAACCCTGCGGCGGGGGAGGGGCCGTAGTGATGTTTAAATGAACCAAAGGTATGCTTTTGTGCATTTGGAGTATGGACTGGAAATGTTTCCTTGTGATGTGTGAGCAGCTACATGGGTGCCAAGTTAGGTCCAGCGTGCACAGGCTGGGAAGCTGTCCCCCGTCTCCAGGTGTTATAACTAACCAGGTTAAGTTAGGTCCAGGGTGCACAGGCTGGGAAGCTGTCCCCTATCTCGAGGTGTTATTACTAAGTAGGTTAAGCTCAGATGGGAAACTCATTGCACTTAATGGCTGTGGCAGACTGGATCTTTTGGATCCTGCTCTCACTCAGCTCACCTGTTTGCTTTTGGTGTCACTCAGATCAGTAGACATGTAGACCTTTGCAAGCAAACTATTTAAATGTCCTACCCACCCTATATGGCGCCTGTGGTCCATCCCTGCCCCACCCCCAGACGAGTCAAAAGCAAATGGGAAGATGGGTGCTTTTCTTCCCTTTTAATCACTGAAAGACAATCTCTTACCCCATAGACTTGAGGCAACGCTTTTCAATCAGACTTCCCAGACGTTCTCTCAGGGGCTGACACACTTCCAGGTTAGTTGTGTCTCAATGGAGGGGGAGGAGCTGTCTGTATCTCTCAATAGCCTGCCCTCTCCCCAAATCTGGTTTCATATTCTTCACGAGGTGAGGCAATGGCTGTGTTTTTACATGGATATGTAAATCTTCAAACATGGATGTCCTATTCTTTTTACCCCTTCAAAATAATAATATTCCCAGCCTCCCTATAACTAATTCTTTAAACATTTTTTGTTTGTTTGTTTGTTTCAAAAATAAGAACGCGATTTTCTTTGAGACAGAGAGTCAGTTCTTCTCAGGGTTTTGCTTCATTCTCTTGGTATCATTGGTGCATTTAACACCCCCAATTTAATGTCCTCTGAGAATGCTGTGTGCTTTCCTCTTTCCAGCTTGACCAAAAATGTTTTGAATACAGCCAGGACCTTTGGCTTCAGTCAAAACTTCCTCCTTGTGGGAGATAACAGTGATGTCCTCATTCATTTTTATCTGGAGAGTAACTGGATTTATTCATCTGAGAAACAATGGAGCTCATTTGTATGTACAATGTCTCGAATCTTCCTCTGGCAGTGTGAATGATGTCTGCAATCTGTAGTTCTTAAGAAAGACCCCCTGATGATATGTGCTTAAGTGTTTGGCTTTAAGATGTTGAATCTATGACTTCAAGGGATTTCAGGCCCTGCACCATGGCTCTGGCAGAGTATTAACATTATTAAGCCTAGGTCATAGGTCCACGCTTGCTTGCACACTACACTCATAGCCACAGCATATATGAACATTTTCATAGAACATGAAATGATTCCCTGATGTTTTAATTCCAAGAAATGTGGTTAACTTTTGAGGTCTTTAGGAGGCAGAGTGAGGCCTCCTTCTCTTTCTTTTTTTTTTTTTGTGTGTTTTTTTGTTTTTTTGGTGTTTTTTTTTTGGTGTGTGTGTGTGTGTGTGTGTGTGTGTGTGTGTGTGTGTGTTTTTGAGAAAGGGTCTCTCTGGCTGTCATTCTGTAGACTAGGCTGACCTCGAACTCAGAGATTCACCTGCCTCCCAAGTGCTGGGATTAAAGGCATGCACCACCACTGCCTGGTTTTTGCCTAAGCCTCTTACATTTACCATCCTCATTACCTTGTGCCAGGTGCCAAAAGGGTGTGCTGATAGCAAACCCCATACGGCAGGTCCATGACACTCTGTCATCTCTTTGGGTACCTCCTGAATTGAGATCTAGTGTTCCATCCCTTTGCCTCAGGGATGTTGAGGAGAGAGGAAATATTCACCAGGAAAACCGTTTTCATTTTGTTTTCTTGAGACAAAACCTCACCATGCAACCCAGGGTGGTCTTGAACTTACGTTCCTCCTGCTCAGCCTGCTGAGACAGGTGTGTGTGTGCCATGAAGTCCAACTGCTACTTTTCCTTTCCTCAAGATTGTGCAGTTTTATGACTTTCAATTGCTACTTCTGTCTGTCTATGTATCTATCAGTCTATCTACCTATGTATGTATGTATGTATGTATATATGTATGTATTATCTTTCTATCATCTATCTATCTATCATCTATCTATCTATCTATCTATCTATCTATCTATCTATCTATCATCTATCTGTCTATCTATCTATCATCTATCAATTACTCTACCTATCTATATATCTCTTATCTATCTATCAATCATCTATATTATTTTCTTTCAAAAGAGAAAGAAAAAAACAAGTTCAATACTTATTTGAAAGTGCTGCTGTGTAATTGTACAACAGAAAACACAGACTTTCTGAACTTTTGTTGATTGCTACTTCTATGGTGGTGTAAAATCCCTTTCTCTTCTGCTATCAAAGGTAAAAAGAACTTCCATTTTAATTATTCCTCGCTTTATAATTCTTCCTAAGATTCCATTTTAAAAATAATTTTATGTTATGGAAAGGAAAATATTCAGTTTTATCTACCATTCTTGAGGCAATATTCATCTATGTTACAATTTGCCCACTAGATATTTAAAATGACATTTTGATTCTCCATTCTTTCAGTTATTGAACTCCAGTACCTACCCTCATTTCTCCTATCTTAGCGACTGCGCTCTCTATGTATCTTTTTAAACGACCTTTAGTATGGTGTGAGGACTCTGATCCGCTTGAATTCTGCACCATTCTTGGCTTTTTTTTTTTTTTCCTGGATTAGAGTTTTAGAACAGAGACCAGCTGGTGCCTTGGAGTAAGGACCCAAGAGGGTGGAGGAGAGGATAAGGTGCATGTCAGCTTTCTGCTGCCCAGAGTCTGTCCTGTGCCTACACATGGTCTACAGAAGAGGGAGGAGGGGATCGTGTGTTCATTTTGGAAAGCAAGGAACACACACACACACACACACACACACACACACACACAGCTGGTTTGGGGGTAGAAAGTCACTGTCACTGTGTCTGAAGCTCTGAGGATCTCTCAGTGGCACTCTCAGTGGGGAAATGGCTTTGAAGGCAGCTTCTGAGATATCTGAAGATATCATTTTACTACTGAGTTTTGCTGTTTCTTGGTTTCCTCATTGTCAAGAGGTGGCCTGACTTTGTAAGGTCCTTGTTAAGCTCAAAAGGAATAGACTTTGGACTAAATGATAAAAGTGATTGTATTTAATAATAATTCCATTAATTCCTGGATATTTCTGTGAGCTGGCCCTCTCTCCCTCCCTTCCTCCCTCCCTCCCTCCCTCGCTTCAGGACTTCTAAGTCCTTTCCTTCAGTTTTGGAGACATTGTTCGTGTTCACATCCCTTGCCCAGGCCAGTTGTCCAAACAGTCTAGTTCTCTCTCTCCATCTCACGAATCTGTGTTTCATTGTATTGGTCTTTCCCTGTGTTGTAAGTCTACCTCAGGGCTGCCTTTTGTTCTTTGACATTTCTGACTTGATCTCTAAGAAGTAGATTGCAAGTATTTATGCCCTTTGCACAAGCTGAATTTCATATTTTCTGAATCATGAAGCTGCCCTCCATGTGACCTAGAAAGCCCTTTGATGATCCATATTTAGCTGTACCCATCACTCAACAGATGTCTGGGTAAAGGCCCCATGAGCTCCCTCTACATCCTGTGGTTTCAAGTTCCTGAGCTGTTGGTTAAAAGCTTTCATCCCCCTGCCCCCTACCCACTCTAGAACAGAAGGACAAATGACCACGTTAGCTGTTCACTTATTCATTAAAAGATATCCACTGGTTACCTACTACAAGCTTGATGCTGGGCTGGGTAATTTTCTCCTTGCTTCCAGATTTCTTCACTTGACTCACTCCTGTACTCCATACATCCTGATCATTCTTCTAGAATTACAACTCTCACTTAATTAATACCTCCCAGCTGCAGTCTTTCTTGACTCCCGTGAGACTTGGCATCTTCCTGACAAGCAGATGCCTTGATACCATGCACCTACTTTTGCACCTTCATATTTCAGGGTAAAACAGGCTCGACACGGCTCTGTCCAAGGGCCTTAGGCTAGCAGACGAGCTTGCAGGGCTCTGGTGTCTTGTACCACAGATGAAGAATGGAATGGTAGCAATAGCAGAATGCCCAGCAGGTGAAGTAGGTCATTTCCCAAATCCCTTGGCCTTCTGCATCTCTGCCTCTTATAGAGATGCCCACAAGGAAAGCTATTTCTCTGCTTCCTGAGCACTTTGGATCTTCCCATTAGATATCTTGGCATCTGAAAGGCAGCCTGCCATTCTGTTCCCGTGGAACACAGATGGCTCAGCCCACACCTATCACTAATGAGGATCACACACTGAGCCTCTTTTGGGGAGGCTCTCTTAACAACCCAGCACTCATTCCTCATGCTGGCTGGTCATTGTTGACTGTGGCATTTAAGCCTGGAAAGACTGTTTGCTGTTCTCTACTCACAGAGCAGAACAAAAGCCTATTGGGTGGGTTCTGGGTCCCACTCTGGTAGAACCTGAAGACGCTGAGGATTAAGGGATGAACACCTGTTGGATAGCCAGGATAAGGGTTGGGGATCTAGCTTGTCCATGGAGGCTGATAGGTTTAAAGGTGAGATTATTTCGTAGAAGATGATTAGATGGCTATCCAAAGGTTGACTAGATAGGATACCAGTCTTTCAATGCTGGGTCACTTCATTCAGGGTGCTAGTTGAGTTGAAAACACTCTGGTAAGAATGGTAGGGGCGCAAAACCTGTGGGAAAGCATAGATTTTGATGAAGATACACAAGCCCTTGCTCTACTGCTCTCTGTGAAAGGAATTTTTCCTTCTTATGTACGAACTCTCTTCTCCGTGAAGTGAGTCTGATGTCCACATTCTAGACGCCTTTGAGGACTATAAGGGATAACAGTGAAAAGACCTTGGTGTAGTAACGGGCATCAAGTGAGGTAATGGACAGGAATTTCCTTTTCTATAAAATGGCCATTTGTATTTCCTCCCTTTGAACAGAGTGTGGAAATATGTACTCCAACATGGTGGGATACTGTGGTGATATTGTGTTCCCCAAAATATTGTACACCCTAATAAACTTACCTGGGGTCAGAGAACAGTACAGCCACTAGATACAGAGGCCAGAAAATGGTGGCACACACACCTTTAATCTTAGCATTCCAGAGGCAGAGATCCCTCTGGATCTCTGTGAGTTCAAGGCCACACTGGAAATAGCCAGGTGTGGTAACAAGAGCCTTTAATCCCAGGAAGTGATGGCAGAAAGTAGAAAGGTAGATAAGGCATGAGAACCAGGAACTAGAGAGAGCTGGTTAAGCTTTTAGGCTTTTGAGCAGCAGTTCAGTTGAGATTCATTCTGGATGAAGACTCAGAGGCTTCCAGTCTAAGGAAACAGGATCAGCTGAGGAACTGGCAAGGTGAGGTGGCTGTGGCTTGTTCTGCTTCTCTGATCTTCCAGCATTAACCCCAATACCTGGCCCTGGGTTTGTTTTTGTTAATAAGAACTTTTAAGATTTGTGCTATAGGATTCCAAGTAAAACTAAAAAACAGTGGCTCGTGTGATTCTGCTCTCTGGTTTAGAACTTGATTATTGGGCCAGCAAGACAGCTCAACCGGTAGAAGTCTATGCAAGCCTCCTAATAGGAGTTTGATCCCTAGATTTCAAGGTGGAGAGAGAGAACTGACTCCTGAAAGTTATCCTCCGAGTTCCACATGCTCACCTCCCTCTCCATACACACAGAGTAGGACAGCAGCTTTTGCTTGCTATTATGGTTGGTCATAGGTTTTAACTAGGAGACTTTCAAACTACGAATTTGGGTCCCAATGAGAATGTGATGTGATGTCTCCAGGAGTCTTTTCTTTCTTTCTTTGGTTTGTTGTTGGTTTATATTTTTTATTTTTTATTTTTTGAGATATGGGCTCACTGTGTAGCTTTGGCTGGCTTTGAACTCACAGAGATTTGCTGCCTCTGTGCCCATCACACCTGGCAGTCTCCTTTGGTCTTAATGGTATAGTCCACTCCTAATGGACTATCAGAGCTGCCAGGGAGTGGTCACAGTCACCATCAAACACACCCTTGATTGGGCCAGTGTGTTAGACCAGCCCTGCCATGTGTAAGTTTGGTCTGACTGGTTAGTGCCCATTGATCTAGAAATATCTCTTGGAATCATTTTTCATTCTTTAAGAAAATAAGGGATTCCAAGAAATATTTATCAAAAGGCTTTAATAAATCTGACTTTTTTCTTTCCTTCCCCTCTTACTCCCTTCTCTACCCTACCTAGATCTGAGTTAACACTGATGCCTACCAAATAGTTTCAGCACCTTTATTTATTTTTGGGGGGTGGGGTGGGGTGGGGTGGGGGAAGGTGAAGGGATTATAGCTTGCTTCTCACCCAACCAAGGTCAGGGTTCTTTCTCTGAGAACAGGGATATGTTCACTCGCTCCCAAGGCAGCCCTTTCTGGAGTAGTCATTAAACCGGAAGTTTCCCCTCCCTCTCCACAGTCTCTAGAAGTGGTTTTGTTCTCTGGAGCTACACAGGTGATGACATCTGTCATGCTTCCTTTTGACTTGTCCCCTCTTTAAAACTCCTTCCTAGTCCCTTCCATGCTGGAGAGACAAAGAATCCAGATCCCTGGTCCTTGCTTAAAGATGTACATAGAACCACAGTAAAAATGGGTACTATCAGAGAAGAAACAAGAGGTTCTTATTTGGTACCCTGCACTCCTAGTTACTCAGGAGGCTGAGGCAGGAGGATCATTTGAGCCAGGTTTAAGGCAAGTCTTGGCAACATGGTAAGAATCACCCTACGCCCCATTGTCAAAAAAGCAAAAACTGTTTATAAACAAAAAACAAAAACAAAAAAACATTTTAGAGATGGAGTCTTTTCCTAGAAAATAATTTTGGGGGCTATTACTTCAGAGAATGGTTATTTCCATGTTCATTTGAGAACAATAAAAACTGGTTCTCTTAGGGGACAAAAAAACTCCATGGTTTATCATTTACTTATTTATTATCTATTTAATTAATATGAGTGGTGTGGTGGTTTGAATGAGAATGGCCTCCATAGGCTCATAGGTTTGAATGCTCAGTCCCCAGTTGATAGAACTGTTTGAAAAGGATTAAGAGGTTGTAACCTTGTTGAAGGAGGTGTGGCTTTATTGGAGGAAGTGTGGCCTTGTTGGAGCAAGTGTGTCAATAGGGGTGGGCTTTGAGGTTTCAAAAGCCCATATCAAGTCCAGTCTGTCTGTCCAACCATCTGTCTGTCTCTCTCTGCTTCCAACTTGCAGATCAGATGTAAGCTCTCAGCTCCAGCACCATGTCTGCCTCCTGCCATGTTCTGCCATTGGGTTATGGACTCGCTCTTTGAAACTTTAAGTAAAACCTCAATGAAATGTTCTCTTCGGTAAGTTGCCTTTGTCATAGTGTCTCTTCATAGGACCAGAGAAGTAAGCCAAGTGTGTTGCCTGTACGTGTACCACATTCATGCTTAATGCTTTACCTCAGGGTCAGCAGAGGGAGATGGATCCCACTGGAGTTATGGACAGTTGTGAGCTGCTGGGAACTGAACCTAGATCCTCTGCAAGAGTAGCCAGCGTTCTTAACTGCTGATTCATCTCTCTAGCCCTCCATGTTCTCTCCGCCTCCTCCAGGTTTTTCTCCAAGCCTCTCTATGTATTTCTTAGAAGGCAAGTACTTGAACAGAAGTACTTGTACAGAAAACTCTATTCCCCCATGGGATATTAGAATAATAATTATTACTGTGTATATTTATGTGATGTGATGTGATGTGATGTGTGTGTATGTGTGTGTGCGCACATACACGCATGCACACACACATGCATGCATGCCATAATGTTCATGCTGGGGTCAGAGGACAACTCCGTGGAGTCAATTTTCTTCCTTTACCTTTGTGTGGGTTCCAGAGATTGAACTCAGGTAGCAAGCTTGCACAGCAAGGGTTTTTTTTTTTTTTTTTTTCCCATGAGCAATCTCCTCAGCCCTTTCATGCAACATTTTAGGAATACTAGTGTTTTGTGAGTCATATTCTAGAAAGTTATGGTTTCAGAAAGGGTGTAAAGTCTTAGACTAGACATGTGAGATGATTTTAATTTTAACTAAACATTTGAAGTTATGTTCTCACCGATTCCTATTGAACCCTAGAGCTGGTAACTGAGCATTATCCTGAGAGCTGGTAGACCCTTCCTTCCTTCCCTCCCTATCCCATCTCCCTTCCTTTCATGTTGACATCAGACACCCACCCACCTGCTTGAGAAAGTTGAGGTGTAGGCCTCGGACGTAGGGAATCTGGGAATCTAGACCCTGCTTATCCCCAGGACTCCATATTTTTGTAGATCCTGATTGTGGTAGTATTGAATGGAAGGTCCAGCCTAGCTTGGACAGAAGGTAACTTGAAAGTTTGGGCTAAGAGAAGAGGGGGCTAGAGATGGGAAAAGTTGATGCAATTATTTTTGGCAGGAGTTGGAACCAAAGCAGCAGGAGAGAGTAAGTTTTAAGACTCTCTGGCAAAGAAACTTCCTAATCTGTCACTGAGTATGTGTAAAAAAGTGATTAGTAGGTCTCTATATTTATCGTGATTACTCACAAATACGTAATTTACATGATATATACAGCACATTAAGTACTATGTCACCTTATATAATGTGCATATGTATAATATATATATGCATGTTATATAATGCCAGTCTGGAGGCTCTTACCAGTTCTGCCAAGTATTTCCTAATTTATTTGGCAATTTTAATGTATCTTTTTTCCCATCTGTAGAATGAACTCTCTTGAGAGGAGTTGGTCTGTGACCTGAATATAATCGTCCTACAAAGTCTGTCTCCACTCCCAACCCACTGGGGAAACCCCCATGAAAAGCACGCCACACTGAGCCACGATTCCTAGCCCATCAGCCCAGTGACAACAAGGTGCACTGAAGGTTTCTGGTTTCATTGTTTTTATTGCTAGTGGGGTGGAAGCATGAAGGCAGGTGAGAACATGTCTGCAGCATGGAAAGAAATCCGAGCAGGCCAGCACATTAGGGACCAGGCTCTCCTCTGACTGTGCAGCGTGCAGAAGCCACTGAACACCAGAAAGCCCCATTCTCGGAACGGTGGAGATGATAATACCTAGCTGGCTAACCTTAGAGCTTGGAGTGAGGGCCACTAAGATGATGCACGACACAATGAGAAACCCCAGTCGGGGTGTTTAAAAGATGACTTGCAAGGTAAGGTTAAACAGCAACACAAGACTTACTAAGACTAGCAAATCAGAAGAGCAATGTCATGACGTTTTGTCCTCTGTGCCTCTGGAAGGACTGGGCTGTGTCACTCAGGTAACATTCAATCTCTGCAGGGCCCCTTCACGAGACTTGTGAGTCCCTGGGAATCCATTTCACCTCTCGATGGTGCTGTCTCAACCTGCAGTCTTGGGGGATCAGAGCTGAAACACATATAAACACTTCTGTAAATGTCTTAGAGTCATGGACCCTCAAGCTGAACCTGTGTCTTCCGAAATAGTGCCTGCTGCCATTTGGGAGCTTGTTGGCCACATCGCCAAGCATCCCATCAGTATGTTCTTTAGGTGACCTGGATTTCCCCTTGCTCAGCAGAAGCATGTTAGGTTGAGCAGGGTGGTCCCAAGTCTCAGTCCTCGATTCTAGATGATGGCTTCCTTCAGAGGTGGGCTCAATTTGTACACATTCTTCATATTCCCTTCCTTGTCCATTATAAAATTCGAGGCAGCTCAGTGGGGTGATGTCATTGGGCCCAAGTTTTCTCTTGAGAAATCTGAGACAGAGATGAAGGCCTGGGTGAACCAGGGGGCTGAGGCAAAGTTGACTTTCCACCAATGATGTGTAGAGTTACCCTCCACAGAGGAGGGCGATGCTGGTACCAGCTAAATGAAGCCCCCTGAGCATGACTAAGACTGTTCTGTCCTGGTTGTCAACATCCTACAGAAGGTAACTCTTCACTGAAGTCACATCTGCAGCCAGGAATGTTTCCTAGGCAAGAAGATCTGGTGACCGTGATGAGTGACATGGGAATTCAATCAGATGACCTGTCTGGGGCCTTCAACTTCAGGCCAACTTCTCTCCAGGCAGGACAAGCCATAGAGAACTTGGGAAGTGGCCCAAGTCCCCACGTCCCATTTTCTTACGTGGGCTTGTTCCATCCATGCATAGGCTATAGGATGATGGTTCCTCCCTGACAACCTGGATCCAAGTACAACCACTTCTTGGTGACTAGAAATGACCCTGTTCCCAGATGAGGGTTCTTTTGTCTATTCATGATCTTCTTAGTAACATTTACAGCCAAACTTCATTAACCAGGATACCATGGAGAAGCCTTTTAATTTTTTCCACAACTCAGTTTCCTTATCAACCAATGGGAGAACCAGTCCTGAACAGCGTGTGTTTCATGGTTGTTCCCAGGATCTAGATCATACATATAAACCTTGTAACCAGCCAGGGAAATGTGTCTCTACAATCAAACGATGGTCAGAGAATAGGGCCCTTCTTTTTTCTTCCCCATTTTTCTGTTCCCACACTATCTATGTTTATTTCTAAGGAGGAAAAGTCCAGCGGTAATAAATATTTATATAATATATATAAACATATATGCTACATATGTACATATATAAGACCCTCAGAAGGTCATCTGTCACACTGTGAGAGTGGGAAGTGCCAAGAAACAGGCAATCTCCTGACGGGCTGTCTCCTAGTTTCCCCAGCAAAGCCCCTCCCTCTCATCATCTCTGCCACCAGGGCTTGGGATTCAAACAAGAGACACACTTTGGCTTGTGTGGTAGTGAGGGGTGGGAAGTACTGGGAGTGTTTTTTTTTTTCCTTTCCTTTTTACACAATATTATGACATCAATTTGAAAAATAAAGTCCACTTTCTCAGTTTTCCCACCCAGGGGTTCCTAAGAACTATGAAAATAAATACCACATCTAAAGTAGACTGCCCAGGCAGTCTTGTTTGTTCTCTGAGCAAAGAGCTACCAAGAGATGCTTCAGGAAGCGAACAAGTGCCCATGGACAGCAGAGAGAACCAGGAATGGGAACAGCTTTCCACAGCTTCTTGGCTTTCCTCAGCAAGTGAGGGAGGAGCTGTCGCTTGAAGGACGAGGAAGAAACCATCGTGTGCTTGCTAAGCCCTGCCAAGGGTTTTGCTTGGAGAGCTAGAGGCTGTTTTGTTTCCATACAGAAGGACTTTTGTGCAAAATTTCTGGGTTGGAGCTCTTTCCCCTGGCCACATCCGATCTCACTGTAGGCAGGAAACCTACAGCCTGGAACCTTACAGGAGCGGTGAAGAAAAAGGGGATTTTTCCTTCAGGCTCAAAGTCTACCCAAGGCCTGTGGGAATGTGGAAGTTGCTGTATGAGCCAACCCATCCTGGTGGGCCCTGAGTCCATTCAAAATATTTCATGGGTATTGGCTCTGTTAAGAGTGGATCCGTTTTCAAAATAGGTAGACTGTACGGCAGGATGACATTTTCCTCTGGAAGGGTAGCTTTGCTTCATCTGGTTACAGGTGTGTGTGTGTGGTGTGTGTGTGTGTGTGTGTGTGTGTGTGTGTGTGTGTGTCTGTAGATTCTTCTTTCTTTTCTTGGGGGAGCTGGTGTTTGGCACACTGTTTAGTCTTTTGAACGGCTTTTCCTCCTCAATGAAAAGAAGCTACTCTTTTGGGGAGGCCCCATCATCATAGGTGCCTGGTTTTTGTGAGTGATTTTAATCTGAAATAAAGAAACAGAGATAAATTAGTGGTAACGCAAAATCCATTAACTTAGGGAAGAGTGAGTTGTGGAAAAGAAAGGCGGCCAGCTTTGGGCTCAAAGGAGCCCCATGCAGAAGGACAACTGTCCTTGAACAGTTTCAAAATTGGCAACTTGACCCTGACTGGGCCTGGAGTTTGGCACTGCTGGAGGCGAGGGGCGGAAACACTGGGGAGAGACAGGTGTGAGCTTCCCACGTGGCGATCAGCTCGCACCTGTCTCGTGTCCTTGCTATTCATAGACTGTCAGAATGTCACAGCCAGAGGAGACCTTTGGAACCTTCCCATTCACCCCTCTGTAGGATGCATAAGGAAGAGGAGCCCAGAGCTCTGCCAGGGACTTCGCTTAGCCTAAGGTCACGTGGTGGGGTGGTGTCTGGGGCAGGAGAGCCACAGCACAGTTCTTCATGTTCCCAGTCCCAATTCGGCCCAGGCAGCAGACATATGTCAACCAGATAACCTGAAGGCTTCAGTGTAGCCTCTGGCCAAGCAACCTCATATGGACAGTTCCCAGATGAGTCCCTTAGGAATATCCCCTTTATCTTAGACTCGAAGACAACCCTACTTTCTTGGATAAGCTTATTATTGTTATTTTTTTAATTTTAAGGTTTATGATTTTATTCTATAAGCATTCCATTAATTATAGACATGGCTTCAAAATGCTTAATTCCTATTTGAATGTGTCCTGGTGACACTCCCACACTAATAATCCGCATTATCATTCCATCGACATTTATCAAGCATGATAGATGTTCGGAGTGGGTGGCTCATACGGGAACAGGAGGTACTTAGGATTCAAAGACTTGGGTGTGGGGCCGGGTACTTCTATTTCCTTGGTGCAGAACTTTGGACAAATAATTTATCATTCGGAGAACAGTGCTTGCCAAACTTCAAAGCGAGGATAACATTGATACTGTTTCTTTACACAAAGATCATACGACAGACTGTCAATGAAAGCCCATTGTGAACTATAAAACGGAAGTGAATGGCTGGGTGTTACAGTGGAGAGGGAGGGGATGGCTGCCAAAGGAAACAGAGCCTTATAACTCTGTGAACCTACTCTTGGGTTTTTACCATACCATTGAAAGTGACAGTGTGACCATAGAGAAAAAAAAATAGAATTATTGGAGAGACACCCATCATCAATTTTAAATTAATGTAGGATTAGCCAGGAGGTCTAAAAAAGAAGTTAGGTAAGAAACAAGAAAGGTCTGATGAGAACTTTGGGGGGGAGGGCTTGCAGTTTGAAGGCAAGGAAAAGGAGAAAAAGAGGGTATGGGGTAGGGGAACCATGTATGAACAGGCTGGGCTGGGGCAAAGGATGAGGAATGTGGGAGGCTGGGCAGTTGGTTGATATAGGACTTTAAAAGGGAATGGCAAGCCTGGGTTCCTGTGAGGTAATCAGAAACTACAAAACACGGCTGAAAAATACGATGGAAAAAGCCTGGGCCATTATTCAACAGCAGCCATCAGAGTGAGCTCGAGTGGGAACGTCAGGCTGTGAAGACACTACCGTAAGTCAGGCTCGCATTCAGAAGCCTCCAGGAACTAGAAAGAAAAGGATGGAAGTGAAAGACGCTGGACAACCAGCAAAGCCTGGTGAGAGAATGGAAATGGCTGTCCTGTTGGCTTTTCCCCACAGAGTAAGATTCTCCACCAGAGGATCGGGTCAAGAATCCACCACACGCCATTTTGTATTGTGCGCTATATTGCAGCCCTGATGGAGGTGAGGCAGAGGGGGACTCTGGCAGCACCTCTCCATGGCCTGCACGGTAGAGATCTGTGACGCTGGCTTTGGGATAAGTCTTCTCTCACTGCTGAGCTCAGCCACTCATTTGAGAAAGACTTCTGCCTCCTCGCTTAGAGATCCCTGAACCAACTGGATGCTTGCTGGGAAAATGTGCTGGGTAGGAGGAAGCAGGCCAGAGAAAAGAGCATTTTCCTGGCATTCGAGATGGCTGTGTTTGGGGAAGCTGGTGGCAGCTGGGCACAGCTACATTACGAGAGAAGGCCCTTGCTTCTTTCTCTGCCTCTGACTGAACTAAGACTTGCCTGTTAGCACCTCCAAGGCTAACAGAGGAAGCGAAACTCAAATCTGTTTTGCATTTTTTTTTTTTTTAAGATGGGCTCACTGTGTAGCCCTGGCTGGCCTAGAATTCCTTACGTAGCCAAGGTTGGCCTCCAGTTCATGGTGATCCTCCTTCATCTCCAGCCTGAGAGCTGGGACTCTAAGTGGGCTCTGCCACATCCAGGCCAGTAGGGTGGGTGTTTGGAATGTCTCTTAAACACGATAATTTAGTCATGTTTGAGGATTTGATTGCTGCAGCTAACTGAGAGATGTATAAAAGCATATCCTCATTTTGAGTGAAAAGGATATCAGGCCTTTATCCCCCTGTTAGAAGGGCATGTGGATAAAGTAGTCGAGTCCAGTGCGGAGATAAACCCACTTTGTCAACCCTTACTGAAAGAGCATCCTACGAAGCTCAAACTTGCTTGCTAATTGAGCTGGAAATTAATGAGAGAGAGAGAGAGAGAGAGAGAGAGAGAGAGAGAGAGAGAGAGACTATTGTTAGTGTTCTGCTCCACTACAGAATGAACTGATCCAGTACTCCCCTGTCATAGTTCAAACTTCATGAGACCACCATAGCTTGTGAGTTCTTCTTCTTCTTTTTTTTCCTAGACATTTGTGTGTGTGTGTGTGTGTGTGTGTGTGTGTGTGTGTGTGTGTGTGTATGTTTGTAGCCCTGGCTGTCCTGGAACTCACTCTGTAGACCAGGCTGGCCTTGAACTCACAGAGATCCACCTGCCTCTGCCTCCCCCGTGCTGGGACTAAAGGTGTGTGCCACCACCACCTGACTGATGTCTCCTTTAAACGGAGTAAAATGCTAAATTTCACTCCTGTTAGAGATTGCCTTTGCAGTACCAGTTTCTAAAAATCAACGCGTTTTATGATTTAAAAGAAGCACTAAAGGGAAGGAGCTCTTGGATGTTGCCACCTGAGAGCAAACGGCTTACAACTAGTAAACACGACCCAAGTTGTGAGTGCGAAGCCTTCCTAAATCACGTGGGAGGTGCCCCAGGCCTTCCCTGGTCACTGGAGTGTGGAACGGCCTAGGCCCGAAAAGTCTAAAATGCTCTCTGTGACATTTGAGAAGCTAAAGTAATTTTCTTTCTTAAAGTTATCATAGAAGAGGGGGGCTTTCTTTCTTTCTTTTTTTTTTTTTTTAAAGATTTATTTATTTATTATGTATACAGCATGTATGACTGCAGGCCAGAAGAGGGCACCAGATCTCATTACAGGTGGTTGTGAGTCACCATGTGGTTGCTGGGAATTGAACTCAGGACCTCTGGAAGAGCAGTCAGTGCTCTGAACCTCTGAGCCATCTCTCCAGCCCGAAGAGGGGGACTTTCTAATGAAAGAGATATTATCATCTTTTAAATCTTAGATATTTCTGCCGGGAGTGGTGACGCACACCTTTAATCCTAGAGGGAGGCAGAGGCAGGCAGATCTCTGTGATCTCTGAGGCCAGCCTGGTCTGCAAAGCAAGTTCCAGGACAGCCAGGGCTGTTACACAGAGAAACATTGTCTCAAAAAAAACCAAACAAACAATCTTAGATATTTCTGGGTTCTCCGCGATCTTGGAATCCTCTTTCAGGAGCGTTTGCTAGCATAAGAGGCCTCTGTGACAGTGACAGTCGAAGACAGACAACTTGGCAGAATTTAGAATCACCCTATCCTGATTATGTTCATTAAGGAGGTAAGACCTGCACGTCCTGGGCACCACAGCCTGGCTGGGGTCCTGGACTGTGTAAATGGAGAACCAGAGAGGAGGAGAAGGGTGCATTCATCTCTTCCTTTTTCCTCACTGTGGAGGCCATGTGACCAGTTGTTTTCCTGTTCTTGTTGCCTTGACTGTACCCTTGAACCGTGAACCAGAAGTTGATTCTGTTAAAATCTCTTAGATTGATTTTGTTAAATTAGTTCATAGCAACAGAAAACAAACTAAGCAGGCTTCACATGTAGTGGGGACAGCTAGGCCGTGCAAGAGGGAGGCTGACTGACCAGGTTTAACTACAGCAGACGTTCACAAACGTTCACAAACGTGGGTCCCTGAAACTACACATCAACATCTCCCTGGATTTGTCAGAAAGTCTAGTTCTTAGACATCAAGACCAACTAGGTTAGAACTCTGAGAAGTGTTCCAGTCACATAAATTTTAACCCTCACCCCAGCCTCACATTTACTCAAGTTTGGAAGCCACCGGATTGAATGACTGTGGTCATTTTCAATGTAATGATTTAACTATTATCCAGCTTTAGAAGGAGATTCTTTTTAAATTTTACTTTTTGAGACAGTCTCCTGTATCCCAGGCTGACCTCCACCTCATCATGTAGCTGACTATTATCTCAAACTTATGATCCTCCTGCCTCCACCTCCCCAGTGCTGGGATTATAGTGTGACGCATGAGATACTATTTTACAGCACTGTGTAAGCAAACGTTCTTAATAAATATAGATTTTACATATATCTATGTGTTTCTATAAACAGATATCTGGTCATTTTTAAGAATTTATAAAACAATTTTGTTTTGTTTTGTTTTGTTTTTCAAGACAGGGTTTCTCTGTATAGCTTTGGTGCCTTTCCTGGGACTCACAGAGATCCACTTGCCTCTGTCTCTCAAGTGCTTTGATAAAGGCATGCACCACCACCGCCTGGCTTTATAAAACAATTTTAAAGTTTGAAAATCCTCCAGATAACAACCTGTTTTCTTGGTATACTGCTTTGATTTATTTCTATGCTTGCATGTTTTGACCAAAATAAAACCAGCGTCTAAATCTGCTGTTTTATTTAATATTATTTTGACAGTGCTTTAATATCCTCAAAATTTCATTTTAAAATGAAAGTTTATCTTTAGTTAATTAGTTTCTCTTACTCAGTTCTGGAGAGTGAATCCTGGACTTTGTGTATGTTAGGAAAGACTTTGCCCACTGCACTACACCTCCAGCCCTTAACATTTTATTAAATTGTACTTTTGATGTTTAAAAATGATTCCATTTGATGAATATCATGTAAACTTAAAACTCTTCAGTAGGGCTGGTGAGATGGGTCAGTGGTTATGAACACTGGCTACTCTTGTAGAGGACCTGGTTTCAGTTTCCCATGCTCACAACTCTCTATCTAGAAGAGGGGATCTGGTACCCTCTTCTACCCTCCAAGGGTATCAGGCATGCACACAGTACACATACATACACACAGGTGAAACATTCATACGCATAAAATAAATTATACAAAAGTTTTTAAAAATCTACCTCCTTACTGAATGTTGGGCTTTTGTGACAATTCCATTTTTTTTTTGTTATTTTTATTTTATGTCTGTGAGTGTTTTGCCTGCATGTCTTGTGCCCCACGTGCATGCAGCACCCACAAAGGAAAGTAGAGGGCACTGGATCCCCAGAAACTGGAGTTATAGACAGTTGGGAGCCACCAGGTGGATGATGGGAACTAAACCTGGGTCCTCTGCAAGAAGAGCAAACGCTCTTATCTGCCGAGCCACATGTTTCCTCCTGATACATGGTTCAAGATGCATTCCAGAAAAGCTGGACCAGTTCATTCTCCTGTCTTACTGAGTGTAAGGCCTTCCCATATCCTTGGCAGAAGGAAATATTTTCTTAAACTTATTTGGCATGTGTAGAGTCACATGGTATTCTCACTGTCTTAATTTGAAAAATCTTTCCCCTTTTTAAAATTGTGTTATCATATATTACTCCATAGGTTAATAGCCGGAGTCATCTTACCTGCAAATAGTCTGCCCATTCTTACATTGGTAGTACTTTTTCCCTACTGGATTCCAAGTATTAGTTTCTTTTTATGGTATAGGAACTAGCCTGTTCTTTTGTACTGCTATTACAAGCATTTTACCCTTAGGACTATAAATACCTCAACAATTTCTGCTTTTATTTTATTTTTTTACTTCTGTTGATGTTTCTTATGTACCCTAGGCTGGCCTCAAGCTCACTCTGTAGACCAGGATGGCCTGGACCGCTGATCTCACTGCCTCTGCTTCCTGAGTGCTGGATTTATGCAATGCTGGGGATCTGACTCAGGGTGTTGTTCATCTACCACTCTTCAAACTGAGTTTACATTTCCAACTCTTCTATACTGATTCTTGACTTGCAGAGCTTGAAATTTACTAGTAATAAAAAGAAATGTCACTTTCTCAATAGAAAGGCTCTGCCTATAGGGTAACTAAAATAATCTATTTTCCCCATAGGTAATAACATGTCATTTTTAAATTTAATTTCAGTCTTGTTGTGTAGTGCTTATTTACCCAAATAAGTAAGTTTTTAGGTACCCTATGTGCCCTAAGATTTTTAGGACTCTATTGTGTACTATTGATTTACTTATCTAATACTGTAATAAGAGAATACTATTGAAATTATTGTGACTTTATAATTATTTTATTTTCTTGTGACAGTCTTTTCTTTTCCCCTCCCCCTGCAATAGCGTCAAGGTTGAAAACTCTTCTCTTAAAGCTCCTTTTCATTCCTCTAGGAACTGCATTGTTTTGTCAGGTTAAAAAAATTGAGTGGGGATTTGGGGATCTCAATTAGGACATGGGATATCTCTGTGATGGCTACGTTTTATTGATTTGATATAGTCCAGAATCATTGTCTGGGATGAGGTTTCAGTGAGGGCTTGTCTTCTCTTCCCTAAGTTGCTTTTTGTTGGGGTATTTTATCATAGCGATGGGAAAAGAAACCAGGATGGCTTCCATATTCACCTTTTAAAACTTTACACCGTATGGGAATGCTCATTAATTTCCCACAATTCAGCTGTATATTTTATATCTTGTGGCTACTGTTACAATAATTGTTTATTTTGCTAGCAGACTTATTGGGTTGGTAACTGCTGGTATATAGGATTGCTGTTATTTTTGTCTACTTTCCTATAGGACTTTCCTGAAACAATTTATGCTGTGAGGTTTTCCGCTGGGTGCTTGAGCTTTCTATGGCCACCATCCCTTACAATAGTGACAGTTTTGATCGTTTCCCAAATATTTATATTTATTTTCTCTTTTGTATATATTGCATTGTTAAGCAGTGTTAACATTTCTTTCTTGTCTGTGGTTTTAACAGGAATTTTACTAAAATTTTAGGATTAAGTAAAATATTTGTTTAGGACTTAACAAAATTTTCATTATTTTGAAGGAATTTCTTTCTAGTTCTAGTACTGTTTGTTTGTTTGAGACAAAGTTTCTCTATATATCTTTAGATGTCCTGGATTTTGTTCTACAGACCAGGCTGTCCTCAAACTCAGAGATCCTCCTGCCTCTGCTTCCTGAGTGCTGGGATTAAAGGTTTTCAACCACTGCCCAGAAGTCATAGTATTCTCTGAATCTCTCTAAAAATAAGAAATATTGCTAGGCATGGTGACTCACACCTTTAATCCCAGCACTTAGGAGGCTGAGGCAGGCTCATCTCTGTGAGTTTGAGGCCAGCCTGGTCTATGGAGAAGTTCTGGGTCAGCCGTGGTTACACAGGGAGACTTTGTCTCAAAACAAGACAAGACAAAATAAATGAACAAACAAACGAAAGAAATGCTGGGTTGAAGAGAGGGCTTGTTGTTCTTGCAAAGGACCCCAGTTCAGTTCCCAGCACCTACATCGGAAGCCCACAATCACTGGAACTCCAGCCCTAGGGGATCCAATGCCCTCTTCTGGCCTGTGTGGGCACCTGTACATATATATATATATATATGTATATATATATATATAATTAAAATTAATCTTTAAAAATGTTGAATGTAACATTTGTTGGTCATCTATTTATATTATCATGTCACTTTTCTCTAAACCAATGACAGCAGGTTTCTGTTCTCATTCCTATGATATGTCCTAAGGGTTGAATGATCCTTTTGACATATTTTACTGACCTTCCTATATGTTGGCTTGAATATTTATATCATATTGAAATTTGAGTCACATTGTTCTACAGTTTTCTATTTTTAGGTATAATTTTTTTCAGTTACTTCAGTTTTTTGTGTACGTGGGATATATGCGTGTGTGGGAGGTATAGTACACATATGTTTGTAGTGTGCATGCATGTGTGTACTCATGCCTGTGGAGGCCCTAGGTTGACATTGGGTATTTTGTATTACTCTCTATCTTATCTTATTGAGACAGAGTCTGTCACTGAGTCCACAGGTCAGCTGGCTGGGGTGGGCAGAGAGTTCCAGGGATCCACTTTTCTCTGATGTCCCAGCATCAGAGCTACAGACATGCATGCCAATGCCAGGCTCTTATACAGGCGCCAGGGATCCAAACTCAGGTCCTGATGCCATGTAGCAGGCACTTTCCTGACGGACTCCTGCCCCCAGACCCTCATTATGACATTTCCGTATATGTGTGTAATGTGCTTTGGTTACATTCACCCACAACCCCCTCCTGCCCTCTCCCAGTCCACTGATGTTCGTTTGACTAGTTTCCCATCTACTTTTGTGCCTTTTATTTTATTGGACATCGGGTCTCATTAGGACTCCTTACCGGAGCGTAAGTGAGGAGGTACAGGAGCACAGACAACTTACCATTGACTATACCACAGAAGAAAAGGTCCTGCCTCACACTGGAAACCATTAACTGTAAATAGATCCTCAGGGCCTCATGAGCCCCTCCCTGCTAAGTCCATGTGTTTTGAGGTCACTTTGTATATGAGTCTTTGAAAGCATTTTCTATTTCATTAATGGTTGGATTTCCTTCAATTTTTTGTTCAACTTTATTAGAATCAAAATTAAATATTGTTTTATAATTAAATAATGCCATTGCCATATACATTAAGACTTTATATTACATTCGCTAGATATTTTTTACACTTTAATATTCCTGATATCAGCTTTTCTCTTTTAAAATGAGATTTTCAAACACTTGCCTTGTCGAAAAAAACCAATCCTAGATTTTACTGTGTTTAAAGTTATTTACTTTGTCTTTTAACATTATTATTTTTCATTTGATTTCTTATGCAAGAACAGTATTCAGCTTCTGTATATAATATTATATATAAAACACACGTTGTTGTGGAATAATCTTTTTGTACACTGTGAAGATCTGTCATTTGTATTGGTTTAATAAAAAGCTGAATGTCCAATAGCTAGGCAGGATTTTTGGGGCAAAGAGGACGCTGGGAAGTAGCAGAAAGGTGGAGTCATGAGGAGATGCCATGAGATGCAGAAGAAGCAGGACATGTAGGAGGAGAGGTAACAAACCATAAGCCATGCAACAGCACATAAATGAATAGAAATGGGTTAATTTAAGTTGAAAGAGCTAGTTAGAAACAAGCCTAAGCTATCAGCCAAGCTTTTATAATTAATAATAAGTCTCTATGTGGTTATTTGGGAGATGACTAGGTGGGACAGAAAATCTGCCTACAACAGAGAGACAGACACAGAGTTTTATATGTGGGTGCCCATGGTATGTTGCTTTCTGAGAGAGAGAGAGAGAGAGAGAGAGAGAGAGAGAGAGAGAGAGAGAG
>CABHPH010120362.1:0-11287 GCA_902168325.1 Peromyscus nudipes
TTTTTTTTTACCATATATCTTAGTTACTTTTCTATTCAGTGACAAAACACTATGACCAAGGCAACTTCTAAAAGAAAATATTTAATTTGAGGCTTATTGTGCAGAAGGTGAGTCCATGACCATCATGGTGGGGAGCATAGCATTAGGCAGGCAGGCATGGTGATGGAGCAGTAACTGAGAGCCTACATCTCTATCCATAAGCAGCAAGTAGAGAGAAAGAGACTGGGCCTGACATGAACTTTTGACACCTCAGAGCTCACCCCTAGCAGCACACCTTTTCTAACAAGTCTGCATCTCCTAATTCCTCCCAAACAGGTCCACTACCTGGGGACCAGACATTATAACATTGAGCCTATGGGGACCACTCTTATTCAAACCATCTCATCATTGTCTTTGTCCAAGTTAAGAGTGAATGACATGGCTCAACAGTATAGCAGTTACAGGTGTAAGCTCTAGGCCCTGGATTTGATCCCTCACTTAAGAAAGACCAACCAGTGGACCAATCAATCAACTACCCATCCAGCCAACCGGAAAAACTGTAAACTGTTCTTAATAGAGTTTGTGGAATTAGTAAATGGATAAACAAGATTCTTATTAGTTATATATATTCTTCCCATATATATAAATAAATCTCACTTTTTCATTGAGCCACATATTTTGGAAAAAGCAACAGTTTATTTATTAGACAAAGACTTTATCACTGATAAACTTATAAATTAACTGGGGAAATAAGTTGGATACTCAGTAAATTAATATGAAACATACAAGACTTATTTGATACAACTCAACAAAGTAATGTGTAAAAATATCACCTGAGTCATGATGACATTATTTGAGGAATCTTCTTCCAGAAGGTTCTTTGCTATTAAAGTCTTTCCATAGAACAGACAAGGAAATGAAAGATCAAAGTTGTGAAAGAGCGCTTCACATTAATGTTGCAATGATGAGAGTGTGGGTGGTTAACTTGATGGCAGTTAAACTCCTTTACAACCTCAAGGTTTCACCTAACTATGAGGCAATCACCACATTGAGATGGATGCTGAGTGCTTGGGAGAACATGACCACACCCTTACTCAAGACTCCATCTCCATATTAGGCCCTGAGATTCCTAGAGACCGAGAAAATGCACAAACTTTCTGAATTTTTATTTACCTTTCTTTATTTGAGACAATGGTGTGAGATAATTTTCATATCAAGATAACATTTTTTATGTATGCCCTTTTCTTCTTAATGTTCAAAGTAACCTTAGGACTAGTCTTATTCTTTTATCTCTCCCATCAGGTTGTGTTAACATTTTTACTAGTTTTTGGTGTTCACCCTAAATGACTCACCAACTATTCCCCCATCCTCCATGAGGCATTCATTGTTTGTAGTATCACTGGGAGGAAGTTTTCATCATTATTTCAGAGTTAATGCAAATTCGTCTGAAAATAAACTTGTTTCCATAACTACTAGAAATTTTTTTAACTTAACCATATAGTTTCTTTTCCTCAGTAATTCTTCAGTAATTACTTTTCTACAAAGTTAGCTTGAAAATGGGGGAAGGGAAGAATGCTTCTACAATGATGGCATTGAGATAGTTTTTATCTTCTTTTTGACACCTACTTTACAGACACCAAGGCTGGGACATCTAGCACATGACTATGGAGTGCTCTGTGGCAGGAGCATCTTCATCCATCATCATATGGTATCACTCAGAGTCATTCCACTTGCTGAAATATGTGTGTCCTTACAACTCTGTTCAAAGGTAGTAATTAGAGAGGGTAGAGGCATTTATTTTTTCCTTTGATTTTTGAAGTTGAATTTATTTTTCTGATTAGAAAAAGAAAAACATGTTATCAGAATTTTCCCCTTTCTGTTTGGCTCTCAAATACATTTTCAGTCACCTACTTCATTTCTAGATTATTTATACATATAAATCCATTAAAGAATTATGCTTGGAGCAAGCAGCTAGCACACAGACTTATATAAAGATGCAAAGGGGGTTAGAGAATTTGTCAACTAATCAGTTATGAACTGTTTTGACAAAGAAATGTATGGTTTTGTTAAAATACCCCTATATGTATCCTTATGTATACTCTGGCTTTTATTTCTGGGCATTTATGTAGAGTGTCATATTCTTTCATAGCTCTCTTTAGCCAGTAATTATTGCTGACAACAACCTAGGCCTTGGCACTGCTTGCAGTCAGCCCTGGCTGCTAAGAGGAGTAATCTAGACCATAGCAGGCTGCAGTTAAATTAAATTATCATAGAGATGCAATACAGTCTGCTACACTATTCTAGCTGTGAATCCAGGATTGAAATAAGATTGATGGACAAGGGGAAAGGATCAACAAATAACTACATGGGTGGTACTGTGAGATGCCTACCTCTACAAATATTGATGTACATAAGCGGAGTGTGGCTTAAAGATTGCGTCTTCCCCAAAGGGGAGAGCAGTTTGCTTGCTTTCTCCATAAGCACCAAATATCAAGTGATAATGGTAACTAACATGTTCTTGTCATGTCTATGTAAGCCCATGGGACACCTGGGGTAAAGCTTGTCCTGATACAAGTAACATGAAATCATCACAGGATGAGGTCACAGGTTCTGTGTGATTGAAGATGACTACTTTTACCCTGGGAACATGTCTTTAAAATGACCAAAAAAAATTATTTCAAGCCTTTGCTTGGTACAGTACTGTGGATATGAATTTCTAAGCAAGAATACGAGAAAAGTAGATGTAAAATATATTGGGGTGTAGAGACTGTATGAGGCAACTACATAAGAGGAATGCTTTTCTTATCTTTCTGAATAAAATATAAAACTAATTTTAGTTTGGAAGATTAAATGGAAGTTTATTGATTGGTTGTGGTGCTGTGGATTGAATCCAGGGCTTGACACATGCTAGTCAAGGGCTCTACCACTGAGGTGTATCTCCAACCCTGAAAGTGTTTTTTTTTTTTTTTTAAATAAAACCAAATTAATTAGGCCACTTAGTTTTTCAACAATTAAGGCTTCACGTGTATATTAAGGATCTAGCCAAGACTAAGTGAAAGGAATTTATAAAACACAGTCATTTACTCTTCAAGTTCTCCAGGTGAGCTGGGAAAAGGAAACACATAGATAAAAGTAATGTGTAAATCATAGTCACCCAAATCTCCACACTATACAGCAACCACAATGGTGTTGTTCACAGCTGGGGTGACTGCTGCACACTCAGTTGCTAACTTGAGGTCCAGAAGAATTCAGTCTATATAGTCTGGTCTAATAGTTTTTAAGACATACATCCAGATTTCCAGAGAGAATAGGTATAAAAATATTCATAAAAATGTACATAAAAATTCTGAGGGGCTCAGAAGACAACATCAGTCAAATCACACCATCTTGAAACAGGCATGTGTCATGTCACGGCAACAGATTGAGTTTGTATGTGAAGAGAATCAAGTGAGACACTATCTACCTTATTAGTAGTATTACTATAGGCATTTCACTATCATGTATGCTAAAATAGAGTCTGCAATGTTCTATAAAATTAGTTATAAAATATCAAGTATCCCTTTGTCATATCTATTTACATTGCAATTTTACTATGGCTCAATAATTCAGACACCGAAATCAAATCTCTGAAACCATGAGCTAAAATAAGTCTTTTCTCCCTCTAAGCTGTTTTGCCAGCTGTTTGTCAAGTTTATGAAAAAGCTGTCTCACTCAGCAGTCTGTGTGGGGGTATGAGTGAATGATTTCAGGAGAGAAATATGGTAGGGATGGCTTTGAATGAAAAACACAAATTCATGGTGGCTCAAGCGTGGTGGGAAAGTGCTCATGAGAAGTGAGGTGATAGAGATGCACAAGGGTGAACATGTAGGTCTGGGTAGGAAATCTGTATTGAAGCAGGAGAATGACAGGGTATAGTTATTCTCTGATGATGTGGGAAGAGCGGATCAGCAGAGGGAAGAATGGAAGAAGCTAATCGACGAGGATGTCATTGTTTTAGTCTGAGGCTGAGAGGTTTGGACTGTGATGGAAAAAGCAGGCATGATGCTTTCATAGAAAACACATGCAGTCAATGCTGGAAGAAAAAGTGGAGGCTGGGGGTAAACAGAATGAAGAAATTAAAGATGATTCCCAGAATTTTAGCTCGAGTTGCCAGGGAGATGACAGTGCTCCCCCTACACTCCAGAGCAAGGCAAAAACAGGAGAAGCAGGATTAGTATAATGTTCATGTTTATAATGTGTTTGGTGCAACTCATTAATATGGAGCAAGCAGATAGGCTGTGAGATATTGAGAGTCTGCCTTACGGACAGTATTTGAAACTTGCAATCTTCACCACTTTCAAAACCAGGCCACCAGCTGGGGGCTGATCCTTTAACACATGAGCCTGGGAGTGGCATATCACATTCAAACCATAACAGTGTTCTTCTCTTGAACATTGAAAACTGATTTGTTCTCACCCATCAGCTTAAAAGCCTTTCTGAACAGGCCCTGCGAACTCTGTAAAGACAGGGCTGTCGTCATCTCTCCTTTCACCCCTAGCTGTTCTCTAGCACCTGCGACATAATTAGCACATAGTGGAAACTCAGTAAATATTTACCAGATGAATGAAGAAGTGAGCTATGCTTTTTTTTTAAACAGAAGGATGATGAAGGAACTGAATTCAATGATGGTTGGTCTTCCTGAAGCTCAATCATACTGAGTGAGTGGGTCATCACTAATTTGAATCTACTCTGTTCCATACAGTCATTACATAACATTAATTACAGCTATTTGCATGAACTATACACGCCAGAATCAGTCCTGCAGAGCTGTCTTGTGACAGTGCCTGTTACTCATGGTCTGTGGGGGTATTCTTTCTATACCAGAGACTTTTACCTTCAATTTTCTCTGTTCTGTGTGTTGTTGGAGAGGTCAGTAACTTTTTCCTTGTATTAGTTCATTCTTCTGTAAAAAATTTACAAAGCACTGTCAGAGACGAGCACAAGTAAGAAGCTAAAGAAAATCCTCATGATCATCTTTATTCCAGGACTAGAGGCATGTGAGCAGGGTGGAGATGTTCTAGTTGTCAAAAACCTGATTCTGGTGATATATAGAAGAATGATGTCTTATGATTTTGCATCAAAGAACTGGACTTCAGTTGATTTGGTTTATGATGATGAATGCAGTTTGTTGGAAGGCCTGGCTTTTGGGAGGAGGATGGTTCCTCTGATAAATATCACTCAGATGACACATGAATATCACAGCCAAAGCAATGAGGCTGGAGAGATGGCTCAGTGGGTAAGCTGATTCCGGGGCAAGTGTGAGGACCAATTTCAGATTCCTAGTACATACATAAAAAGCCATGTGTGGTGTCCAGCCGGTAACTCTACTGCTGGAGGGGAGACTATCAGATCTCAGGGCTTGCTGGCCAGCCAATACAGCAAAATAATGAGCTCTAGATCTAGGGAGAGGCCATCTCAAAACCCAAGACAGAGAATGGTAGAAGAAGATGCCAAAAGTTGACCTCTGTCCTCCATACATTCATAGCCAAGCATGTACACACCCACAGACCCACACACACACAGACACACACCACATCACACCAGTGTCAGCTACCTGTCCCATGAGATGACACACCCTTCTTGGTTTCCATCCATTTCTATTTAGCAAATGAGGAAGAGTCTGTTTTTGTGTGTGAAACTTGAACTCGGGCATTTATGCATCCTAGGTAGGTGCTCTGTCGTCTGAGTCACATCCCTCACTTGAGAAGCAGTCTATTATGAGTCTGTTGACTGAAACTGTAGAGAAAGAAGATGGGAATGAGAGGAAAACAAGGAAAAGTGAGCAAGATGTGAAATAAAAGCTGCAAGACAGTGAGTTCACAAAGTAGGTTTTTTCCACAGTTAGAATTAGCAGACACACAACTCTGGGTCTTCGGCTCCAACATGGACTGGACCCTTTGAAATATTAATATATCAATTGCCCCCTTTTTAAATAAAAAGATTTATTTTTATCTTTTAAATATGTACCTGTTGGTGTCCATGTGTAGGTCTGTGCATGTGTGAATGCAGGTGTGTATTGAGTCCAGAAGAGGGTATTGGACGCCCTGGATCTGGAGTTGCAGATGGTGAGAGTTGTTGGAAATGAATGCTGGGAACCAACTCAGGTCTCTTGTAAGAGCAGAGGTGTGGCATTTCCCTGGTCCATAGTTTATTTATTTTTTATAAATTCAGTTTACTCTTTTGTGACATTTAATAGATGATCAGTACCAAATGGCCGTTTGTCAGCACAGGCCCTTCTCTCTCATTCATAGTTTCCTTAAGCTCAAATTTCAGTTCTGAATAACACAAAGGAATTTCTGAACGTTTCCCACACAGAGGAATAGACTGTGACTACAAACCTGGCTTTGCCCTGATGACAGAATGACTCTAAAATAGTGACTAGCTGGTGATGGTTGTGAGGTCCTCGAGGAGCTGCCACAGCCCTTAGTTCTTACCACCTTGTTGAGAGGCACCAAGGAAGTGATTCAAATACGGTAGAGATGGGTGAGGCTCAGGAATGGGGGATAAGGGGTGACCATTCTCCTTTGTGGTTTGATCTTTGGTTCATTCTCTCTCTCTCTCTCTCTCTCTCTCTCTTTCTCTCTCTCCTCCCCTTCTCTCTCTCCCTCCCTTCTTTGCTTCCATCCCTTCTTTCATGCAACAGTGAATTTCCTCCCAGAAGGAATTTGAAACAGCTATGATAAAACACCCATAATTTGGGGTCAAGAATCTTTGTTTTCCTCCATCTATCTTTGGGAAAGAAATGGCATACAAACTGTTGCAATAGGTACGAAGCAGGGTGCTATGAGAGAAACAATCACCTACATGGTGCAACCATACAACAATGAATTATTCAATATAGAAAAAAATGATTGAAGAATGTGTGGTCAAAGATTGCATTGCTAGATAAAGAAATTTCCCTTTAACTAATGAGTCTAGAGGATGTATTTACGGGGCTATCAAAACAATCCAGACATCATAAGGCATAACATTTGTTTGCTTCTCTGGGAAGGAGCTGTGCAGGCTTATGGATCATTTAAATTAGACTTTACTATTTTGATGTCCTTGCCATTTGTTCTCTTAAATTTCCAGCCTAAGGGGTCCATTCGCCCATCAGTGTGCATGTGTAAGTCCCATTAAGGCTAATCGAAATTTGGTGCCTGAATCCAGAGAAAAATCTACCTCTACGATGGCATTTTGCACATGGAATGCAGAAGAAAAATAACTGAAGAAAATCCATTTCTCTTCATCCGAAGCCCATAAAACAATTGCATTAATTATAAGACAAAGTACTTGCTTGTGGAATTTTAAATTAATTTAATAAACTTATAATTTTATGCATTTCGTCCACTCAGAATGGTCTTTCCCTAGTATATGCTTTAGGTCATCTCAGCTCTGAAGAACCCAGTGATAAATGGCAATCAAGAGTGTGTGGAGCGAGTTCGGTCCTCATGGAGCCTATCTTTATTTACATTTTCAGCACACATGCTCGGGATGTTTCCAAGTTATTTCCACAAGATTCAAAATAAAACCTGAAGCACAAGAGCACAAGCCAGCCTGTCTGTATTTTCTTGTTTAAGGCTCTGTCTTTGAAGCTCTCTTTTGTAGCACTGTTCCTAACCATGTAAGGGATTTTCGGGCAAGGGTCAGTATTCAAATGAGATGTTAATTTCAAAAGTGTTCCATCATTCTGTTTATTTTGGTCGAAGGGAAATATTGGTTCTTTTGAGTTGCATTAACACCCAGATAAAAAACAGTTTTTATCTATATACATCTTTCTGGGGAAAAAAAATTCTACCTCGAGAAATTTCTTTAACAAAGAGAACATTATTCCAGACTCTAACATTTCTGTCTGTCGATTATCATTAGTCATAAGCTAAGCCCTGCACTAAATGTCTAGTGAGCACAGATAATGTTCATTTTGTCTGGAAGACAGGTTGCCGCCTGTCAAGGAGAGATGGAATAAATGACAGGTTTTGACTCTGTGCCTTGCAGGCATATTAGGCTAAGAAATCGCCAACATGATGAAAAATTATTTTGTCAAAAATTTGTAGGTCACCCATCATTGTCTAATGTATTCTGTGATTAATTGCTAGCATAGATCAGCATTATGTCTTCCCAGTGAATCGCTTAATTGTTGCCTGCTTCATGCTCTTAATGTAATGATGAGGCATCTGCTCCCTTCGCATGTGCTTTTAAATGCCAGCTTTTGCATCCAGGTTACAGGGTTGGTGATAGTCAGGCTAAAGAACTGGTTCAAATTAAAACTTCGGGACCGTCATCTCCCCTCGCTTTTTATGGGAGTGTGCGTGGAAGGCTGAGTGTTAGTGTTAATGTATGTAGATTTTATTTCTGATGAGTGATTATTTGACTGCTCATTTTACGAAGATTTATGGTGTGCTTTCTATCTCCTGACTGCAGTGCTACTCTTATCTTTAATAAAGGAGATGAGGACATTAATCAGCCATTGTCAGGGCTCCTGACTAAGACATTAAATGTACTGTATGGGATAGGTAAACACGCTCCAGATCCTTCTCTACTCCACTAGATCAGGCAAAAAAACACTCATTATATTTATCATAATTTCACATCTGCTGTTTTTGAAGCAATGTACCATGAGGCCATAAACTGTATTACAACTGTGTATAAATTCAACTGATTTGTGGCTGGAGTAACTAATTCCTAAAGTACATTTTAGAAAAACAAGCAGTGAGCCCTGAAATTGCAATTCCATAAAGGCACTAAATTACTGACTGCAGAAGCAAAAATTTGCTTGATGTGATGCTGCAGTGACCATTTTATAAAAAGTGACAGTGTGCCTGTGATGGAGTCAATAAAATAGGGACGAGTGAGCTGTACATTCAAACAAGATTAAAGAGAAAGCGAGTGACAGACTACAGTGTACAAATACAGGAAAACATAACATTTTCCCCCAAATGGCTAACAGACATAACTATTAATAGCAACAATATTGATTTTTCAGTAATAATAATTTTGTTATTTGGGGATGAAAATGAAAAACATAATCTTTCTTTTGCTCATTTCATAGCCTGACTGGGAATGAGTGTAATATTTAAATAAAAGTATTTAGAAATTTTGAACATTGTGGCATTAGCTATTGGTTGAAGGTTGTCATAGTATTTCTACAGTTATAAAGGATAATTATTTTATGGGCCATTTATTTGTATCCTGATTCTTAAGGGTCTATTTTCAAGTTGCTACTTTGTTAAGGCTTCTAGAGATATTTGGAGGAAGTATGTGTGTGTGTGTGTGTGTGTAGAGAGAGAGAGAGAGAGAGACAGAGAGAGAGAGAGAGAGAGTGAGTTTGGGGGGTGTAGAATACCTATTTCTTTGTGCACATTTGTTTCATACCAGTCTCTATAAACCTGATCTATAACTAAATATCTTTCCCAATAGGGAAAGGAGATTGGAAGTGACCCCCCCCCATCTTTTTTTAGTATAGGACGAGCAAAACCAGAAATCACTATTTGTGAAAGCAGAAACATACTTGGAATTTCTTCCAGTGAAAGTCAAAGGCAGACCTGCCACTTGGGCTCCTGAAGAGGGGTGTGAGCCCACAGATGAAACCTGTTCCAGGTGGTAGCCAGGGATGCTCTCCAGCAAGTAGGATGGATTACACTATTATTTATTGACTGGAAAAGCAATTTAAGAGAAAAAAATAAATGGAAGTGATGCTTTCTTGCTTGGGTTTCTCAAGATAGCCATTGTCTTTCCCTAATTATCCCATGCATCTCTGCTGTGGAGGACAGAGAAGTGTCACTGGGGTGCTTTTGTTTTGTTTGACTGTGATCCACATACATTCTTTGTTCACCATCCTGTTTGAAAACTCCGTGTCATTGAGTGTGGGCAGTTCCTTGTTACCCAGGGCAAATCACAGAGGGCATTTGTACAGAACATATTTTAGAACATGATAATCCTATTTGACTTTATTCACAGAAGACTGTATTTTGCCGTATTTTATCTCTCTCCCTGACCACTATCGTGGTCTTTTATAACTGCAAATCTGGAGCTGGCATATTGAATATTACTTTATTTTTTTACACATAATATCAAGTCAAAAATGATTGTGTTCATAAGGCATTGCAGGGTTCCTATCTAATGGTATCAATCTGTGTATCACCAAGCGTTTGTTTTCCTGACATTATTACTTTACTGAAATTAAGCTCGAAACAATCCAATGTCAGATACTGTATATCTACTTTTACTGCCAGCCTTTCGGAGCCCACCATATTGTCAGGACTGCATCTCATTTGAGATGGGTTTAACCAGATATATATTCTCAAGTTTATTGAGAGTTGGATAGATTGCATTTCCCATTCTCAAAGAGCAGGCGCTGGTCCTTTCAGTGCATTTTATAGAACAAATGTAAATTCCTGTGCTGCAGTTGACAAAAATTCATGGTTCTTTTCTTAGTGTCAAAAATATAAATCCAGCATAGCATTGAAGATGAGTAAGCGCGTTAGAATGGCGCAGGCTCACCCTTTCTGATTTAGCAGCAGCTTCCACGTACTCAGGAAAACTGGGAAAGTTCAATTATGACTATCTCGGCAAAGAGATTTACTCACACAACACTGTTGCTTATACTTGGAAATAATTGGAAAGACTCTACAAAGCGCAAAGCACTTCATGCACCGGAAGCATCTCTCTGTCTCTTCTTTGCCCTGCCTCCTTACATCTCTTCCTTGAAACCTTTTCTGAAATCTCTCACTGTAGTGAAATAAAATACAGGCATAAAAAATTGCCGAATCACCCCATTAAAAAGCAATAAAAATTAGTCTTTTATTACATTTTGGAATTTATATATTTAGGAGGGGCAAGAGAGGCAAAGAGCAGCCATCAGATGAATTTATTAGCAGCTTAGCTTGATCAGGTTGTCAGGGGTACGTACATATGTATGTCTTAGAAGGTGAGGCAGACTTGCATGAGAAAGGTATTTATAACCAAAAGTAAACCAAACATATTGAATCATGGGAAAAATTACTCTGTCAAACACATCACCCGTTATCAACACAACATGCAGTTCAGATCCTGGGCTATTTTGCTTAGTGCTATAGTATGTATCCTTGTAAATAAATAGGAACTCATTCTGTATTTATATTCATTGATTTCCTTCCTTCCTTCCTTCCTTCCTTCCTTCCTTCCTTTCTTTCTTCCTTCCTTCCTTCCTTTTTCCTTCCTTCCTTCCTTCCTTCCTTCCTTCCTTCCTTCCTTCCTTTCTTTCTTTCTTTCTTTCTTTCTTTCTTTCTTTCTTTCTTTCTTTCTTTCTTTC
>CABHPH010120362.1:11297-22431 GCA_902168325.1 Peromyscus nudipes
TTCTTTCTTTCTTTCTTTCTTTCTTTCTTTCTTTCTTTCTTTCTTTCGTTCTTTTTTGTCTTGGTCAAAGATAGGAGTTGCCTCTAATTATCTGTTAGAAATGGATGTCGCTTTTAGGAAAACAGGAAGAAAAAACCCCACTCAGTTGGGAGTGTTTGTGAAAAGAATGTGGACTGGCTACTGGGTGATCCAGTTTGGGGACATACAGCTGTGCTTGCCTGTTTTCTTTTCTTGCGCTGTTTGGCTGCTCAAAGCTTTGCATGATCAGGACACTGGGAGAATAAGAGACTGGTATTTTTTCCAGTAGATGAAAACTGATCAGCTTTTCTTAAGGAGGAATGCCTGGTTTCTTATAGTCACGCTCATTCTCTAATGTGTCTTTTCAGTGAGTATGTTAACTCAGGTGGGGTCTTGTGACTCTTGCATTAAGTTCCCCTTGCAGGTAATCTGAAGTAAGCCTAGCCTGTGGTTACACAAGGGAACTCCCCCTCCCTGCCCTACAGTGTAAGGCACGTCACACTGGTAGGGTAAATTGTTGCTGTTTTTACTATAACCCATCTTCTGTATTTATGGTGCAATGATCTAAAATACAGAAATTTCAACTTTATGAGTTTGAATAAACAGCATCTTTCATAGCGGTCCAGAATAAACATAGAATTGTTATTTAGTATACATGTAGCTAAGAAAATTGATCACCAATGTCTACAGATTTGTTATAACTGAGGGCTGTATCTCACATTCCCAGGGAATTCATATGGTTAAACATTTCTGGTATATTTACTCTATGTCAGGCACAATCCAAAGCACTGTAAACTTGCCAAATGCCATCAACATTTGCGCTATTTAGGGTGAAAATAATTAAAATTCAGGATAGAAAAGTTTTGTTTTAAGCTGGGTATAGAGGCTTATGCCTTTACTACCAGCACTTGGGAGGCAGAGGCAAGCAGATCTCTGTGAGTTCGAGGCCAGCCTGGTCTATGTAGTGAGTTCCAGGACAGCCAGAGCTACACACCGAGATCCTGTCTCAAAAACAAACAAACAAAAGTTCTTTTATAAAGACACGTAGGGAAAACCCGTCACAGGACTACCATCAGTGGGGCTGGAGGGATGGCTCAACTGTTAAAGTCTAGACTCGCAACCAAAATGTCAAAAATGCCGTCTGTAGGACTCTGAACTCCACAAGTATGGCTAGAGATCCAACAAAATTGGTAGCAATATTTAAAGGCACATCCATTTGTTTATAATTTACTCATTTAGCATGTATGCATGGAAAACCCCTTAGATACCTGGCTCTGGGTCAGGCCATCCTCCCGTCTCATTTCATATGAGGCACTGGAATAAATACAGGCAGATTGTGATTAACGAGGGCAGGCGAGCTGGGAGGAGTGAGTCAGGGAAGGCTTGAGGAAAGCGCCTTCTAAAGTGACCTACGAGAAGAAAGTCAAGTGCAGTTGGCCAAAAGAAAAAGAGGAAGTCAAGACAGTGAAGGAATTCTCTGAGGGAGGGAATTGAGGTGAAGGCCACAAGGTGAGAGATGCTCTTGTCTCCAAAAAATAAAATAAAATAAAATAAAATAAAAAAAAGATCAGGTGTCACTAGATGGAGACTGGGATGGGAGGAAGGAACATCCAGGTCACAGAGGGTCTGAGAAGTCAAGAGGCATCTGGATTCCTCTTTTAGGATAATCAGAAACAGTGACTGTGCTTTCAACAAGGCGTGGTCGCATTGTTATTTCAGGACCACAATGCTGCCTGTAGTTGAGCAATTTTCTCTTCAAAGTCTTGTATCCTCTGTTTCTGTCAGTAAACATTTTTGGGAACTCATCTCCAGCACATGAATATTTATTTACTTATAAATGTTATATTTGCTTTTATAACTCCTGGCTATTAGGTTCTGCATCATTCAGCTGTGCAGGCCATCTCTACCTTCTGTCTCATATGCTTTAGTTGGCTTACAAAGCAATTGGTTTCCAAGTGGCTCCTCCCCACCCTGCCACTTCCTCTCAGTTAATCCTCCCTTTCCCCCTTTCTTCCCCATCACCTGATCCTGCTCTCCCCACTACCCACCTGCTCTGTTTTCACATCTCCCGAGTTCTGCTACCATTACCCACCTCAATAAGCTTTTTCTAGTTTCCTGTATTCTCCAAACTCCAAACTCAACACACTAAAGATTCAAGGCTAGGACCCACATTATAAGAAGAGAGAGAGAGAATGTGGCATTTGTCTCTCTGGGCCCAGCTTATCTCAGCATGAGTTTTTCCATTTCCTTCCACTCACCTATAAATTCCATAATATCTTTTAAAAAATTAGTTGTTGATCAGAATTATTTGTTGATCAGGGAGGTACCAGGTGTCCCCCAAATAAAACAAAGTGAATGCCTTTCCTCTTGGCTGTCTAGCAAAACAAGTTGATATGACCCTATTGCTAAAAACACCTTGTATCCTGGGTACAAAACACAAAACCAATCAAACCAGAGTGGAACTAGAAGCCCCCTGTCTTCTGGCCGGTTTTCACTGTGTAGGAAGACTCCGTACAGGCTGTCGGGGAGAAAAGGTGCCAGCGGTCTTTTTTTTTCTTTATTATATTTTTATTATTTTTTATTTATATTACATACCAACCACAGTTTCCCCTCCCTCTTCTCCTCCCATTCCTTCTCCTCATTTCCTTTCTAACTCTGCACATTCACTCCTCAGAAAGGGAAAGGCCTCCCACGGGAGTCAAAAAAGCATGAGGTATCAAGTTGAGGCAGAACCAAGCTCCTCTCCTCTGCATCAAGGCTGAGTGAGGCATTCCACCACAGGGAATAGGTTCCAAAAAGGCAGCTCATGCACCAGGGACAGATCTTGGTCCCGCTACTAGGGGCTCCACAAACAGACCAAGCTACATAACTGTCACCCACATGCAGAGGGCCTAGGTCAGTCTCAGGCAGCTTCCCTAGCTGTGGGTCTAGGGTCCATGAGCTCCCACAAGTTCGGGTCAGCTGTCTATGTGGGTTTTCCTGTCATGATCTTGACCTCCCCCCCTGCTTATATAATCCCTCCTCCCTCTCTTCAAGTGAACTCCTAGAGCTTGGCCCAGTGCTTGGATGTGGATTTCTGCATTTGCTCCCATCAGTTACTAGATGAAGATTCTATGATAACAATTAGGGTAATCACCAATCAGATTACAGGAGAAGGTCAATTTAGGCACCCTCTCCATTATTGCTAGGAGTCTTACCTGGGGTCATCCTGTGGATTCTTGGGAGTTTCCCTGGCACCAGGTTTCTCCCTAACCCCATAATGGCTCCCTCTGTTAAGATATCTCTTTCATTGCTCTCCCTCTTCTTCTCTCCCCCAAGTCAACCATCCCAATCCCTCATGTTCCCACCTTTTTCCCCTCCCCTCTATCCTCCATGCCCCCAGTTTACCCAGGAGATCTCATCTATTTCCCCTGTCCAGGGAGATCTGTGTGCCGGGTTAGGGTCAGGATCCTCCTTGGGCCACAGTGTTCTTATTCAGCTGAGAACCCTATCTACTGTAATAGCAACCTTCCAGGAAAGGTGCATCCACTAGTGGTATGACTGTTATGGGGGGAATGAAGTGCTCTCTGACTGGTCTTGAGGCATGCTCCACAAGAAGTTATCTGTGTTTGGTTGTGTTAACATGATTCAAAACCCATGGCTGAAGAGCAGAATGGACCATTGTTCTTTAGCTGAATTAACATGGTGTCAAGATGTCTCCTAAATAAATACTTACATTCATTGCCTCCTAATGCCACTCAGTCTTAATCAGGGAAGCTTTCTTCCCAACCAAAGGTCGTGAATGCAGAGACACATGGCTACTCAAGATACTGAGTCTAAGTGATGATGAAGTGCTCAGCCCTAATCAGGACATTCATACCACCCTTTTCGGGCACAGAGAACAATGTAGGAGAGGGAGTGGGAAGAACATCAACATCATTCAGAGAAGTTTCTCTTGGCAGTGGGGGTATGACATACAAACTGACACCCGGTCAAAGTGTCGCAAAGAAATGACTGAGAGTGCTCAGCCCTAAATGCAACATTGATGTAATACTGCTCCCTAAGGTTCAAGGGATGAGAAAAGGGAGGGGGGAAGGTAATAAGAACTGGTAGATGGGAGGTAAGGCTGTGAAATACTCTCTTCTGGATATGACATGGTTACTGCACTTACTTGTTGTCTTACAGCAGCTGTTGTTACCCACATAAGATCAAGCCAATCAAAATCCCAGTATGGAAGGAGGGAGAGGGGACCCCAGCCCTAGCTAAGGAGCTATTGGCATTGATGGCGGCTGGGGAAGGGACAGTCATTTTTTGTTAGGGTATGGAACCACTGATAGACTGTTCATGTCCCAGTGGATGGATGGCCCATAGCCATGCACATATGGGCAACACCAACTGGGCATGGTGGAATACAAAAACAAATAAATAAAGATCACATTTGCTTTATTGTGCAAATGTCAATTCCAATGCTTATTTTATAACATAGGAAAACATATAAAAGGACAAACTAGATTGGAAATGTGTCTTAGAAATTTTAAAGCAATGTTTTATTATTAGACAAATCACTCCCTCCACTTTCAAATTGTAGATTTTTCTTTCACAGGGTGGCAGTCTAGTTTTGATAGGATTTTTCAGGTCATATCTCCTCAGTGACATCTTCTCTGATTAACCCAGTTTACATAAGTCCTTCCCTGACATTCCCCTCACCCCCCCCCCCCCCCCCCGCCTGCTTCAGTTCTCTCCTTTACCTTTGGCAACACTGTACAGTGTTATCTATTTTACAACCCTCTGTCTTCTCTGTCCCTTGAATACAGAAGAATCTGTTCACTCTCACATCTCTGGGACAGAGATCTGCTTGGCTTAAGGTAGGTGCTAAGTCATTTTTATTCCATGAGCAGAGCAGTTCTGGATGTGAATTCGTATTTACAGTAACCCTGACCATTTCAAACATCTTTTGCCATGGTTGTTGTTAGGAACATTTATTTGCTAACCTGTTTTGTTCATGATAAAACACTTGGCTAGGAGTGAGAAAAATGTCGGCTCTGAAGTGTGGTAGGACTTACCTGTAGTCTCAACACTCAGGAGGTTGAGGTAGGAAGATCACTTGTTTCAGACCAGCCTGGGCTACATTTTGAGTTTTAAGTAAGCTGGAGTTTCATATTGGACCTCTGTCTCAAGCAATGTAAAGAAATAAACAGTTTGCTTATCCTATCAGAGTTAGTTTAGTGACACAGGGTAGTGGTACCTGGAAGCCTGGCTGCCTGAAAATGATGCAATGGGCGGGGCTTCATGCAAATGTCCCTGTGGCATTCATACTTTGCTCAATGTACTTCTTATACTGTGGCATTTGTCATGATAGTTGACAAAAATCTAACTATATACCAAATAATAATAAAGATTAATGTCTTCCTTAGTTTTAGATAAAAAGTCAATATAAGTAGAATTTCTAGTAAATGTTCACTTAAGTGGTTTACTAAGAACACTTTGAAAACATTGGGAAAGAGATTGAACCCCAAAGGACCTGACCAGTGCAGGCAGGTGCCTAGGGTGTGGCCTGCTTTCCTCATCTGTTTAACAATGCCTGACAAAGTTTAGCTGGGCACGCTCTCAGGCTTTTAGCTTTGAAGGAGTCAACAACTAATTTGAAGTTTTTCTGTCTTATGAACAACACACACACACACAAAATCAAAACGAAAGCCCAAATCAAAACCAGTCCAAAAGTTACTCTGTTACACCACCACAGTGTCTGTTGCTGTTGCACATGACCTCTCACAAGAGGTCAATTGGTGAGAATTTTCAAACATATCTATTGTTACTTTTTCTGTTTAACCAAAGCAGAATCCCCCACAAATAGACTGAAGCCATAATTAAGGCTTTGATGATGTATATGGAAGTTTTCCAATAGTGAGAACTGTTATTATTATTATTATTTTTTAATGACAGGGTCTCAGTATGTATCCCTAGCTGTCTTAGAACTCACTATGTTGGTCTTGAACTTGTAGACTGTGCCTCCTGATTGCTGGAATTAAAGGTGTGGGCCACCTTGTCCAGTGAGAATTATTTTAGTTTTGGTCAAGAATGTATTTCCAATGGTCTAGATCCTAAGATGACCTGTGAGGGCTGATGCAGAAGAACTCTTACTTGACATATTTCTTTGGGTTCTTTCTCCATTTGAGTGTAGTAGAGACTGATTTGTCTTAAGAAAAGTCACCCAGGGACCAAGGTCTATTAGTTAATACCTATTGCCTGAAGTACAACAAATTCTGAAATAATCAGAAAAGATACATCCTGTTTTTTAAATTGCATGCATTGCTTTTAAATTTGTAGACAACATATTTTTATTGGGAACTGGGATCCTAACATTCAAGTACACAGTGAGTAGTTGACTCTGCCTGAGTCAACTGCAGCTGAGTAGGGCTGGCTCCATAGGAAGAACGGTGAGGATATAGTGTTCTTGAACTGGGGCTTGCAGAAGCTGTTTCTCAGGGGGTGAGCAATTTGTGGCTTACCAGTTATATGAGTTATGTGTGAAAGGCAGACTTGGCTGGCCAGTGTACACTGACACAATGTTCTACCATTCTTTATGGATTAGTGTCATGGCCATGCATAGCCTCACCATTGGTCTCTTAATCCAGTGCCTCACAGGAACGGTTTTAATGACTTGTTAAAGTCCCTGTAGCTCAGAGACTCAATTACTCAAATTCAAGGACCATAATCTAATTGAATCATTTCAATAAGAAGCCATGATTTTCATCTAAATTTTAATTTAATACACTTCAATGAATTGCACTGGGGTTATTACAGTATTCTTTCAACTTTAGCAGCAAAGGCTTCTCTGAACTTGCACAGCAGGCCAGAATCTCACATGTGCCTAGGTTCTCTTAAAGCGGAAGGCAGCTTCACCCTTAGTGATCTCTCTGAGTGGGTTTCTGCTCCATTTGTCCAGCTTGTGAGTAAATGGGTACCTGTGTATGCAATGGGACCAGTACCTGAGACTTACATGAGGCAAAGGCAGCGTGGTGACTCAAGGGTGTGATGAGAAATATGAACAACACGTAACTGGAGCCTCCTTGTGTCCATCTTGGTGATTGATTCTGAATACCTCAGCTGTATGTTAAAGCCTGGAGTCTGCATTCATCACAGCAAAGGCCAAAGCAAAGAACCAGTTGCATCAGAATGCTACCTACATCCTTCAGATCATCCCAGATGTGGTCAACGCTAAACACAGATTTTGTTCTGAAACATTAAAATACAATATTATAAATCGCACTCACAGGGCAAAGGGGATAGATAAACAAGGACCTAAGTGTTCCAGTTTCTATAATAAAGTATACATGATATTTTACCAAACTGTGATTTGGTGATTTCTACTTTACCACTAGGTCATCTGAGAATTTGAGCCTAAATTTAAAAAAGGAAAAAAAAACATTAACAAGGCACTATTTATTATGCATAATTTAAATGACAGAGAGAAGCAGGAAGCCTTTCTTCGAGAAGGCTGTGGCTGTGCCTCCTGTACATCAGCTATTCAGTCGTCCCTTTCTCTTTAAGCCACTTTTTTTGCTGTGCTGACTGCAAAATATAATAACTTCTAAGCAGTGTGTAAAACAAAGTGCTCAATTCACTTTATTAAAATATCCAATAATAATTGATTTAAAGGCAATAAAATGTGTTCATTAGAGGGTTTATATTCAAGAAATATTGAAAGTATACCTAAAACTGTCACTTTTATTGTGAATGAACAGGATAATATAATTTGAAAAGAGTGTGATCATACTAAAGATTTGTCCTGCAGCATTATCTGATAGCTCGTAAAGTGCTGAAATTTAATATGATGCTTTCAGTCAGTTTAATTGAAATTTAATTGCCACTTTGGGCAGAAGGTTTAGATCTGATCAATAAAATATTAAAGATTTTGTGCTTCCGCTTGGAACAGCTTCTTTAGCAATGCATCAAGAGGACCCTATATTTTCAGAAACATTTGTTTGTTGCTGTTCACACAGGGCTTGGTCTCACTTTCTCATCAGAGGGTTTTAATGTGCTGTGCAGACGGAGAGTGGAAATAACGTGGCCATAGTTGATCCATTTAATTACAAAGTGATGAAAGAAATAACGGTCACCTTCAGATTCATGACAAAGGCATTAATGTAAAAGAGCAATAAATATTTTGAAATGTCAAACCTGAGAAAGATAGAGTCCAACTTGAGCTTGGCTGTAAATCAGACTAGGGGAAGGCCCTTGAAAAAAAGATGGTTCTTTGGTATTTTAGAAATAATTACTAATACAAAAAGGGTAATGATGAAACTGTAAATTACATTAAAAAGGGCCACTAGGCGAGGGTTAGTTTACAAAACTGAAGAGATGGCTCTTCAAAATCGCCCTTCTGGTTATTTCTACTTTTCATTTTCTTTAGGAACCGCTGTTCAATTATCTCATTGTTAGTAAACTAATTGATGACTTCTCAGTTCAAATACTAAAGTCAAGGTAACTTTCACCTTTTAGGGAGACTCCCAAGTAGGAGTCTCCACATTACTTCTATGCTTGAAAGAGAGAACATGGGAAATGTCTTATAATCTGTGGTTAATCAGCTGGGATGTGACTTAAAAAGATCTTACCTCCTTCCGGGTAGGTTCTAGCGTTAAGGTTTCTACAAAACGTCTTCTCCTAACGTCTGAAGTATTTTGTTCTTCAATAAACTCTTATTACCTGTAACACTTTCCCAATAAATCCATTTTCAAGAACATATATTTAAAAGATTTTTATTATCGTACATTAACTGTACAAAACTATAGGTTTCACTGTGACATTTTCAAACACACCCCTTCCTTCCCCAATAGTTCCCTTCTACATTCATAAACACTTGATACTTGTCTTCTATATATACCCCATTTTGTTCAACACTATGATCTTCATTTCTATCTATCTCATGCAAATGGCAAAATTTAATTCTTTATGAGTAAATAATACACTACTGTGTATTCATACCACGTTTTCTTTATCAGTTCACCCATTGATGGGCCCCTAGGCTGATTCCACTTTGGGCTTTGGTGACTAGTGCATTAAATTGTAGTTCCATTTTCATTTTCTTGCAGATCCCCTGCATTGATTCCCATAGTGGCTACAGAAAGCCACGGCCCCACAAACAGTCCTCACACTGTCCGCATTTGCTCTTTTTGTTTCCTTGGTGGTCATAAATCTCTATTTCTGTGGTCATAAATCTCATTTGAGACCCCAATTTCAATGACAGCATATATTTTTTAATTGGGTTAAATATATCTCTTAAGGTTGAGTAAATTTTTGATAACAGCCACATTCAAGCAACAATCTCCATCTTCAAAGACCATGACCAACCCTTCCTACTCTCCATCCATCCATGGCCCAGATTTTCCTTTGTGAACTATGTGAGGTCATCCTCGTTTTTTACTCTGCGACCTTATCAAAATGGATGATGCCAGACATTACTACCAGTCAAACCTATTTCATTTAATGGCATCTATATACTGAACACTAGACACTGCCTTGGCAGCACAGCAGTGACCAAATGGAACATTCCCTGGATTCGGGAGACTCACCTTCTCATCAGGGAGGAAAAATAACAAAGACTAATGAAGATGATTCCTCATAAATTCCATGAAGGAGATTAAATAGGTTAGTATGACAGAAAGTGACTGATGTGTGTGTGTGTGTGTGTGTGTGTATGTGTGTGTGTGTATGTATGTATGTATGTATGTATGTATGTATGTATGTATGTATTAGAAAGTGATAGCTACTGATATTCAGGGGACAGCTTTGTAAGAATTTAGAAGAAATCTAGGTAGAAGAAATTGCAAACACTAGCTAACAATGAGGACTCTAAGAGGGATACATGGATCACCCTGAGAAGGAGAAATAGATGAGATCTCCAGAGTAAACTGGGAGTGAGAGGGGCAGTAAAGGGGAGGGGATGGGGGATGATAACATGAGGGAATGGGATGGTCAAGCTGGTGGAGGGATGGAGTGGGAGAGCAATGAAAGAGATATATTGATAGAGGGAGACATGGGGTTAGGGAGAAACTTGGTGCTAGGGAAATTCCCAGGAATCTACAAGGATGACCCCAGCTTAGACTACTAGCAATAATGGAGAGGGTTCCTGAACTGGCCTTCTCCTGTAATCAGATTGGTGAATACCCTAACTGTCATCAGAGAGCCTTCATTCAGTAACTGATGGAAGCAGATGCAGAGAACCACAGCCAAGCACCAAGCCGAGTTGAGTTCTGGGAGTTCAGTCAAAGAGAGGGAAGAAGAATTATATAAGCAAGGGTGGTCAAGATCATGATGGGGAAATCTACAGAGAGAACTGAACCAAACTCATGGGAACTCACGAACTATAGACTGACAGCTGTGGAGCCTGCATGGGACTGGACTAGGCCCTCTGCATATGGGAGACAGTTGTGTAGCTTGGTCTGTTTGAGGGACCCCTGGCAGTGGGATCAGGATCTATCCCTGGTACATGAGCTGGGTTTTTGGAGTCTACTGCCTATGGTGGGACACTTTGCACAGCCTTGATGCAGGGAGAAGGGAATTGGTCCTGCCTCAACTGAATGTACCAGGTTTTGCTGACTCTCCATAGGAGGCCTTACCCTTTCGGAGGAGGGGATGGGGAAATGGGCGTTTGGGGGGGGGTGAGACTGGGGGGAATGGGAAGAAGGATGAGAGGGGGAATCCATGGTTGATATGTAAAATGAATAAAAACTTAAATTAAAAAAAATAAATTGTGAATACAAGAACACTAGAATTGACATGTGTCTGATTCTAGAACTTTCAAAAAAAATCTTTTGGAGGGAGAATGATGCCAGCGAGGGAGGCAGGGGTGGATGGAGTCTTGTATGGCACAGTGAAATTACGATTCTGTTGTGTAACTGGAAGCCCTAGGGAAGATTTAAGCAGAGCCCATCAAGAATTGATGGGGTGTGTGTATGTGAGTGTGCTTTCGTGTGTGAGCTGAGCGACAGGAATTATGCTCTGAATACTCCCTGCTTCATGGAGTCTGGACTGTACAGAGTTAGAAGCAGCATACAACAACGGGCTATTCCAACTTCGAGTTGCCTATTCTCAGTCATGCTGACTATTAGTTAAATGTCATATGTACTTTAGGAAC
>CABHPH010120364.1:8469-33534 GCA_902168325.1 Peromyscus nudipes
AGAGAGAGAGAGAGAGAGAGAGAGAGAGAGAGAGAGAGAGAGAGAGAAGTTCTCTCCACCCCACCTTGGTTTTGGAGAGAGGGTCTCTCTCAGGGACCTAGGGTTTACTGATCAGACTAACCTGCCTGGCCAGCAGGACCAGGGGTCCTGTTACCACCTCCCCAAACAACATCGTGCCTGACTTTTTACACGCATTAGGAATGAACTAGGACCCTCTTGCTTCTAGAGAGTGATTTACAGGCTAAGATATCTTCCCGACCTGCAAATATGCTTTTTGAATTATTACAAATATTTTCATTTTTTAAATGCCATGATTTTTCAAAGATATAATAAATTTGCCTATGTCAAGAGATCAAACTCTACATTTGTTAGGCCAACTAAGGTATCCTAAGAAGAAACAAAACAACAGAAGCACGTGACCTGCTGTGACCTATGTTTAAAGCACAGTGTTATTTACCTTAGCCCTCCTCTGATAGTTTTAACACTTATTTCTATTTCAGATTCTTCCTATACCTTTTAAAGAATTAATAATCTCTCTAATACACATGCAGTTTTGGAAAGAAATTTATAAAATTTAATAAAATAGTTGCACAAATATACAACAGTTCTAACAAGGTTGTTTGTATAAAATTTTAATTTGAAACCAAATATTATATGATATTCAATTAAATATTAAAAACCCAATATGAACTTGGAAAAGTCTAAAGAGAGAAACTCTAGAGGGTTCATTTAAATCAGAAGGGCAAATTGATTTTTGTGGCATGCCTATTTTAATTAAATGAGGAATGCGTGTGTGTGTGTGTGTGTGTGTGTGTGTGTGTGTGTGTGTGTGTACATGTATGTGTCTATGTGGGTGTTCCTAGAGGACAGAAGTTAATCTTCTTCAGTTGCTTTTTTCCACTGTCCTAGCTAGGATTTCTGTTACTGTGATGAAACAGTATGACCAAAAAGCAGGTTGGAGAGGACAGGGTGTATTTAACTTACACTTACACATCATACATAGTCCATCGTTGAAGGAAGCCAGGACAGGAACTCAAACGGCAGGAACATGGAGGCAGGTGCTGACACAGAGACCATAGAGGAGTGTTGCTCACTGGCTTGCTTCTCATGGTTTGCACAACCTGCTTTCTTATAGAACCCAGGACTACCAGCCCAGGGATGGCACCACTCAAAATGGGCTGGGCCCTCCCCAATTGGTCACTAATTAAGAAAATGCCCTACATGCTTGTCTACAGCCCAGTATTATGGAAGCATTTCCTCAATTGAGGTTCCCTTTTCTCAGATGACTCTAGCTTGTGTCAAGTTAACATAAGACTCACCAACACACCCATTTTCTGAGATATGGACTCTCAGTGGTCTAGGAGCTCAGAGATTCTGCTAGACCTGCTTGTAAATGAGCTCAAGGGATTCACTTGTCTCCACTGCCCTCGGGCTGAGGTTATAACATGCCCCAGGCTTTTATGTAGGTGCTGGGGCTCTAAATCAGGTCCCTATATTTGTACAGCAAGCATTTCACTGACTGAACCTCTTCCCAGCCTCCCTGGAAATGTTCTCATTGAATAGCACACAGTATTATGTTTATAATATTACTAGGTTACATGGAGCTGGTGCCACAAACTTTGACCAGATCCAGGACATCAAATCCAAACTTATCATAATCTAAACCCATGAACTAAGTAAGCAGATGTCTTCTGTATGGTTTATATAATGACTAGTAGTGGAAGTTTCCAGCACTTAGACATCACAGAGTCATATAGAAAACTTCCACCTTACAATCCCTCAAAAATTCAGAAGACCCGAGCCACTGGTCATTCTGAATTCCTAGGATCGAGGTCAGCCCTTTGGGCTCCTGAACCTTCTCTCTGTGCTGCTACACTCAACTTTCTCTCATAGTCCCACTGCGTGATTGTCTCCCACAGGTTTTTAACAGCAAGTACTGTAGTTCAAATATGTTCACGGCATTCAAAACATATTGTTTATTTCCAGTTTTAAAAACTAGAAGGAAGAAAATTGGATGTAAAAATATATCTAACTTCCCTAGATTGTGTAGGTCTAGGTTTGATACTCAGCACCAAAACAACATTCACATCTCTGTCAGGTACGTACGTATCTTGTCATGTGCTATCAAAAGGTATGCCGATAATTAATAAACACTCCAAAAAAGACTGGTATATTCATCAGCGCTAAAGGAACATATCTGTTTTCTACTCTCCAGTATGCAGCCTGTCTAAGTGGTTGTTACAGATTTGGGGTGGTGTGGAGTGTCATTAATAACAAGACATGTTAAACTGTGCTTTATGGGATGGGACCAGAAGGGCACTATTTGAAAGGTGAGCAATGGTTTTACTCAGCTTGGGCCGCTCTTACAAAAGAATGTAGACTGGGTGGTTTAAAAAACAGAAATGTATTTCTTACAACTTTGCAGGCCAGAAGGTGTGACATCAAGATGACCAATGTTTAAATGAGTGCCCTAATCCTGGCTTGTAGACTCAACTTCTTACTATACCCTCACTGGCCTTTTGTAGGTGAGTTTGTGTGTTCCTGCATTTGTGTGTGTGTGTGTGTGTGTGTGTGTGTGTGTGTGTGTGTGTGTGTGTGTAACAAGTGAGAAATATGGGGAGAGAGGAAGAATTTCTTGGTTAGTCACTAAACTCATTAGTCTATCTTCATAATCGAATCCAACCCTAGTTATGTCTCAATGGCTCTTTCCTCGAATAATGACCCATTCTGAGCTAGAACTTCAGCACACACGTTCAGGAGGACCCTCTCAATCTGAGAAGATTCAAAATCACTCGATTTTCAATTATGCTTTAATGAGGCTGAGTCTGCAATGAGCTGCTCAGAGCTTCGATCAGGTCTCATCTGTGCCAACAGTACACTTGCTATGCCAACATTCTCCATGGAAGTCACAAGGCTCGAAACACTATGTAGCTGCAGGGGGTGCCACTGCCTGCTTGTCTGTGTACATGGATTCCTCTACCTGAGGAACTCAATAGAAGGCTGGCTGAGAAAACCGAAGAACCCTGGTCATTTAAAGTGCAGGGAATTTTGTACTGGAAGACTTGCTCCCTTCGTGGTGGTTCTCAAGCAAACCACTTGTCTTCAGCGAGCTGGTTTCTGTCTGTATAAAATGGAAATAATGATTTGACTCCCTATTCTATAGGATCGTTGAAAGGATTAAATGAGATGAGTGTGTACAGGTGCCTGGGTACTTAAGAACTATGCACACAGCTGGTAACTTGACCTGCTTTCTAACCCTCACATTCTTTTGGGAGTCTTCTGTCTGAACAGCACCAGTCTCATTCCTAGGAAATTCTACATCCTTGAGTTGAGATAGGATACATTGGACCTTCTGTCTTATGGGTACACAAAATTTTGAGCTCTTCATTAAGGAAATAGTTCCCAAGTTAAAGCATAGAGTGTCTTTCTCCCTCATTACCACATTTTTTTTAAAGTGAGATTTCCCCTGTCAGAACACATTAAGATACCATGGTGACAATTGCTATAGAAATGCTAGATTTAGAAAGGAATGAAATTTCAGTTTTACTTCCTAATATCTATGCTCAACAACCTAAACTGAACCCATGTGAGCCACAAGGCTGAAAATGACCATCTGCCCCAAAGCCCTTGACCACTCTCTGCTCCAGGATGGCAAGTTCCACATCGTCAGGCTTCTCAGAAATTATACACCGATGAAACCCTGTCTTAAAATGTTTCCTGGGACACAAATAAACTGGATTAAATTTGTTGAGTTTTTTTCCCCTTAAAAATATAATTATCTGCTTGAATTTAGGTCAGAATTATTAAATCAGTGGTTACAAGGGCCAGGTACACGGGATATGTGAATAACAATAGCCAGGAGTAAGTAACTGGGGAATAATAAGGATGTGGGCCAAGACAGAGGCAGAGGTCCTGTTTAACGAAAGGAAAAACAAAACAAAACAAAATAACAAAAACAATCCCTCAATATGTTCTCTGAAGAAATGCAAACCTGGTGCTGTCAGAACACCCATTATTTTCAAAAAAAAGAAGAAATTAAATGTTCATGTATAAATTTCCAAATTAAAAATACATATGTCAGTGAAATATAAACAAGATGTCAGTTTTCAAACTGTAAACACTGGATGCTTCAAATCAAAGAATTAACTCTTGCGTTGCTTAAACTGCAGCATACGTTAATCGGTTACACATTTTAACAAGCACTGCTCAGAGGCACCTTTTGTCACACACTACTGAAGGAGCAAGTGACCCATGAGTTCTTTGTTCATGTCTCCTGGGCTGAGCCCATCAGTGAATGCAGAAGTCTTCTGAGGGAGTGTGTCCCTCTGCATCTTACTGCTGTGTCTTAACCTAAGTCGACAGTCAGCAAAGGTCGCATCAACTCCCTTTCTTCCTATGCCTTCCGACATTTAAGATCTCCACACATACATGGAAAGAAATTTGTACTGAGATAGAACATGGACACTGTGAGAAGAGAGCTAATCTGGAAGACTCACCCAGAGTAAGGGATCTATACACAGCAACCCCAAGGCTCTAAGACCCTGGAAAATGTTTAACAGCCACAAACCAATCTCAGCTGTTCCATTACAATGACACAATTTTTATTTACCGTAGAAAATAACTATGTCCTGAAACTGCTGCAATTGCCAATTATCCTCAAGCCTTTTCATTTGTCAAATTAAGTTATTATTTAAAAATTAAATATAAACAGTAACAAATTCTTCAGTGAAACTATGAATTGTGACTCTGGATTTTCCTATCTTTTTTTTCTTGCGACTCATTTATACACTCCTCTGATTGACTCCTACTCATTAAAAGCATCTGTGGGACGATATTTGTTTCTCAGAAGAGGGATGATGAATTTTTAACCAGTAATGATTTGAGGGAAACATCATTGAGGATATTTTAAAAAAATTAGACTTTTCCAAATGTATCATCTTGAGGGTCAGCAATAGTTTATAAACACCAAGAAAAGAACACAAGAAAAAAAATCACTTGCAACTACACTCAGCATTCCTTTATGAATTACAGTAAATATCTTCCCCTCGCTCCTCCTCCTCTGAGGAGACTACCTGGGATCTCCTTGTGCTGGGTGAGTGTCCCCAGGACCTGGCTATAGGATCCTCTTAGAGGTGAGTCCTTTAAACTGCAGCAGCTATAGCTTTGTTCATCCACGTGACTATTCTAATACAACTGACCAATGTTTCCCATAAGATTCTAACCAGCAAGTATTTCAGGTAGAATGGTAGAATATTGTACTCAACTCTGCCACTGCAATGTAAAAACACTGATGTAAATGAAGGAGTGTGGTTGCCTTTTAGTAGAATTTCATGTGTAAAGGCAGGTTGTGGGCCACAGTTGCCCTGAAGAAGTTATTTTTCCTGGCTATTGTCTGATATAAAATGATCTACTTTGGGGCATATTTACAACAATATCTTGTCTTCTTAAAGAAATGATAACTTTTTTTACAGAGAGAAAAACCTATATTCTGTTTTCCCCTCTCTGCCTGTAGAAGTTAGCCACAGGGTTGTGACAATCAGTTTGGGGTTGGTAGATGTTTATTCACTGATTACTAGCTAATGATTTGCTTTGGAGGGGGAATAGATTCGTTATGATTCTCATTTCTGCGGCAAAATGCCTGACAGAAGCAATTGAAGGGAGGAAGAGTATTTTAGCTCCTAAGTTCAGAGGACATCTGTCCATCCTAGCAGGAGGAGCTTACAGTGGTCTGGTTCACAACCCAGTGGGTTAGGAAGGAGACAGCATGACTGGGAGCAGGGGCTAGCAGTAACACCCCCAAAGCCCCGGAGACCTATTTCTGCCACGTTCCAATGGTTCCATAACCTCCTCAAACAGTGTGACCAGCCGGTGACCAAGTGTTCAAACATGTGAGCCTGTGGGGGATGTTTCACATTCCACCTATTACAGAGGAAGGGCTCCAAAGATGAAAGCAGATTTTAATGAAACAGACTTTGGCTTTCAGCCACCCTCCGACTTTACAGAAGAAAGTAAGGCCCAGATGGGATTGTTATCTTGGCTCTACAGCAGATCCCATGTTATCTCTCCAAACATAGATGCAATTCCAGTGATTCCAACATTATCAGCCTTCTGCTAACATGCAAATAGAGTAATCTGCACTCCCATCCCACGCGAACTTGGTGTGTCTCAGACCCTCCTTTCTATCCCAATGACTTCCTGGGGTATTTTCAGCTGCCTGGCATTATCCTCTGCCTGGCTTTGCAGATCCACTTCCCCTCAGATCGCACAATTACGTCACAGTTTTCTATTTTCCTGCTCGGTGGAGGAGCTCTTCACAGATTTTCTCCCCTCCAATTAAAAGCAAGCAAGCAAATAAACAGCCTACCTAAGATATAATCACTTGCTGATTCAGAAATGGATTCTTCCACAACCCTGATGACAGTTACCAATATTTGTGCATTCATTCCCAACAGCTAACATGGGAGAATTTTACTAGTAGGAGTTTAAATTACAAAAGCAATTGTTTTATAAAATATCACTTTGCATGGCTATAATAAATTTGCCTTTCCTTGCTATAAATGCCTTACGCCCACTGCCCTTGCCTTCGGAGATTCTAATTCTCAGCTCGAAACTCAGAAATCCATGTCACCCTGGTAGAAACTGCAGCCAAAGATGCTGAATATAGCTGTAAAACTGGCGGAAACCCCAAAGTAAATGTACAGAGTGAGAGGGCTCAGATTAGAGAAGAGCTAGATTATGGTAACATTCTGCTACTTCTGGAGTCATAGGCTGAGCAGGCAGACACTCTTACAGAGTTCAGAAGAGGATAGTAAACCCCCCAGCACCACAGACAAAGATGTGGTGTTCACAGTCATCTCAGAATAGGAGCATAACTGAAGACCTTAGAGATCCTGAAAAGAACAGAAAGGGCTCTCATCTAAAACAACCCTGCACTGTAGATGGTGATGATGGCCAAAGTATGAGACTCTCGGCTGGTTTAACAAAAGTGGAGATTAATATTAAAAAATGGTGAGGAACAAAGGGTATTTATTGTCTTATCTGTGCCTAACTAAGATGACCACTAAATTCTTACATTGATTTGATTAGAATAAATATCACTACCTGCCATGTGTCATTTGTGATTGGACATCAAGTACATGGCATGGGAAGTGAACTCTCATTCCCCAATACACATTCTCTAGTTCTCAACCAATGTGATTTCTTTTATTTGTTTATTTTCTTTGATGGAGATGGTTTCTCTGTGTAGTCTTGGCCATCCTGGAACTCACTCTGTAGACCAGACTGGCCTTGAACTCAGGGCTTCTCCTGCCTCTTGAAGGCTGCCACCCCCTTTCCCAGCCCAGTGTGGTTTCTGACACAGCTCTCTAAACAGGGAAAACCGAGTAGCAATCTTTCCTCTTTAATGTGTTTATCTCATGTCTTCACGTACTATTAAAGTTATATTGAATATTTTATTTACCCTACATCAATCCTTAGCCTCAGTCAAGCACCATAATTAAGCTCTTTATAAGCCTTTATCATACTATAAGGATGGGTGAGGAAATATTGTGCATTCTGTAAGTGTCATTTGGTTACATGGGAAGGTGGCTCTTTTATACCTCACTGGATAGTCAAGTTTGGCTTAGGTGACTAGCTAGTTATTTGACTATAAAGCTGGGATCCCAGAACCTTAGCTGGGCAGTGAAGGGATGAAGAAAGGCCAGACACAGACTCACTTACAATGAGGCTGGGATCAGGTGGGGTTCTCTAATATCTACCACTACCAATACCATCCCAACCCGGAACTCCAGTGAGTTGATTAGGTACAACATGGAGGTTGGAGGTAGGGGGTGAGCTAGTCTCTGTAGGAGCTCTCTGTAGGTGAACATCCAGGAGGAGGAAGCTGTAGTTGCTAACCTTTGCAAACACTGATCAATCATTCATGTTCATAAACATATTCATGTTCTCTGGACTCCTGACAAAAGTGTTGCCATTCTCTTGAGCCTGGGCCATATGAGTATTGGCTTTGGCAATTGTTCCATGAGTCTGAGGCCTTTGGTTTGTTCACATGGCCCGCCCATGTCAATACACACATTCACTCAAGACTTCACTCAGTCAGGGTTTCTTCTACTCCCTACAGTGAGGTTCAATAAATAACTTTTAAAAAAGTGTATATATTGGTGGGTCACATAAGAACTTTTCATGCAGGTAAATAATGTGCTTTGAGTATATTCCCCCAATACTCCCTACCTTTTCCCGTGCCCACCCACTCTGATTAGGTTAGACTCTCATGTTCTCCAAGAATGTTTCATTCCTCCTTTCCTATATGTCATATGTACAGACTGTATGTAAGATTTTATGTATCTATGTAAAATTCAAGACTCATAAATGAGAGGAAACATGCAATGTTTGCCTTTCTGAAATTGACTCAATTCTCTTAAACTGATTATCTCCACTTGCCTCCATTTTTCCTGCAGATGAACATTAACTTTGGGTTGCATAGATGAAAAAAATTCCATTGTGTATATCTACCACATTTTCTTTCTTTTACTTTTAATTTTATTTTATTTTATTGAAAATGGATATTTTTGATACAATATATTCTGATTATGGTTTCCCCTTTCCCAACTCTTCTGAGATCTTTCCCACCTCCCTTCCCATCCACACCCTTTCTGTCCTTCACTAGAAAACAACCAGGCATCTAAGAAATAAAAATAAAATCAAATAATATAAAACAAAAACAAAACAAAGAAAGAAATAAAAAAGAATGGGGCAAAACAAATAAACATAAGAAAAAGAGTCAAAGAAAAAGCATATAGACAGAGAAATATGCATTTGTATACACAGGAATCCCATAAAAACAGAAAATTGGAACCCATAATATATACACAAAGGACCTGTGAGGTTAAAAAAAATGCCCTGCCAAAACATGAGACAAAGACCCCCAAAGATGCCATTGAGTTCATTCTGTGTTGAAGAATGCAAATAGATTTATATTTATCACCCTGAACAAAATTCCAAATGGATCAAAGACTTCAATCTAAATCCAAATATATTGAACCTGGTAACAGAGTAAGTGGGAAATAGTCTTGGATTTATTTATTTTTATCCAGTCCTCTATTGATCAACTCTGAGGTTGGTTCCATAACTGAACTATAACTAGCACTTCCATAAGCATTGATATGCAAGTATCTGTGTGACAGATTACCTTGAGGTTCTTCAAGGTTGTGTCTAGGAGGGTAGAGCCGGCTCATCTGGTAGGTGTATTTTTGGTTTCTGAAGGACCTCCACACTGATTTCACAGTTACTGAACTAGTGTAAATTCCCACCAGCAGTGAATGTGTCTGCTTTTGTCTACTTCCTCCCCAGCATGTTGTTTTTTGTTCTTTTTTAATTTGTTTTTATTTATTTATTTGTTTGTTTATTTATTTATTTAGGGACAGGATTTCTCTCTGCAGCCCTGGCTGTCCTGAAGCTCACTCTGTAGACCAGCTGTCCTGTAGAGTGTTGGGATTAAAGGCATGCACCACCACACCTGGCCTGTTTTCTGTTTTCTTAATGACTGTCATTCTGGTTGGGATGAGATAAAAATCTCAATACAGTTGACTTGCATATTTATGAATAGTGGAGTTGACCTTTTTTTCATATTATTGACCACATGCATCCCATCTTTTAAGGAACTGTCTGTTCCTTTTATCAGCCTATTACTGACTGGGTTGTTTGATTTCTTGCTGTTTAGTTTCTTGAGTTCTTTATATATTTTAGATACTAATTCTTCACCAGATAGATATCTAGCTAAGATTTTCTCTCATTTTGCAGACTGACTCTTTAATTGGTTAACTGTTTCCTTTGCCATGCAGAAAATTTTAATTTCACGAAGTCAATTTGTCAATTTTAAACATTTCCTAAGCAACTGTAGTCCTATTCAGAAGGTCTTTGCCTGTGGGCTAGTGAGATAACTCCAAAGGTAAAGATGTTTGCTGCCAATGACTGGAGACCCGAGTTAGAGCCCCAGAATCCAAGTGGTAGAAAGAGAGAACTCCTATAGGTTCTCTGCCATCCATACTTCCACATTTATGGCACAGGTGTGTATGCACACACAACAGAATAAATGAAGGCTTTAAAAATTAAGTCTTGGGCTGGAGAGATGGCTCAGTGGTTAAGAGCACTGGTTGCTCTTCCAGAGGTCCTGAGTTCAATTCCCAGCAACCGCATGGTGGCTCAGAACCATTTACGATGGGGTTTGATGCCCTCTTCTGTCATGAAGATGTACAGGAAGACAGAACACTCCCATAAATAAATAAATAAATCTTTAAAAAATTAAGTCTTTGCCTATGCACATATCTTGAAGTATTTTCCCTACTAACGTTTTCAGACTACTGGGTCTTTTATCATCATCATCATCATCATCATCATCATCATTATTGTTATTTATTATTATCATTTTTTATTCATTCATAGTTGATTTTTAAACAGGACAAAAAATAAGTATCTAATTTTGTTCTCTATGTGTTATTCAGTTTTGCCATCACCATTCATTGAAGAGGTTATCTTTCCTCCAATGTATATTTTTAGCATATTTGTAAAAAATCAGATTTTTATAGCTATATGGGTTTATATTAGGTCCTCTATTTTATTTTCTTGCTGTATATGCCTGTTTTTATATCAGTAACTTGATGCCCTGAGATGAATTCCCAGCACCACATAACCAGACCTGTCACCCCACACTGGGAGAGGGAGACAGGGTGACGGTCAATTCAAGGTCATCCTATGGTGATATTTTACTTGCTGAAATGTGATTTTATTTGTATATTAATAAATAAAGTTGCCTGGAGTGTCAGAGCTAATAGCAAGCCACAGCAGAAGTCTGGCAGTGGTAGCACACGCCCTTAATCTCGATCACATGACAGGCAGATCTCTGTGTGTTCAAGGACACCACCAGCAGGGAGACACATGCCTTTAATCTCAATACCAACCATAGAGACCTAGAGGTCTGTATAGACAGGCAGTGACGAGGGGGTCATGTGGTTGGGTTTACAACCAATGAGAAGGCAGAACAGAAAGTCAATAAAAAGACAGACACACAGGAAGTAGGTCTCTTTCTCAGGGGAAGGACAGCAGTAGCAGCAGTGAAGGGCAAGAAAGGGTTTTTAGTGTCAGCTCTTAGCTACTGCTCTGACCTCTTGGGCTTTTAACTCTGCATTTGGCTCTGTGTTTCTTATTTAATAAGACTGTTAAATCTACATCATTCTGGGATGCAGAATTATGTTGAGGCTGACCTGGGCTATGCAAGACTCTGTCTAAAAATAAACAAAACCAACAAAAGAAACAAGAAATAAAAAGATGAACTCTGTGTATGTAACAACTTCGTGGCTGTGTTTCAGGGGATTCGTAGGTTTTAAAAACTACTTCTTAAAAACAGTTATGTGAATTCTGACTTTACAGTAACGAGACTCAACCCTTAAAACAAACTCAAGTGTGACTTTGTGGTAACCTGTTACACTATTGACACTTTAACATTACTTACAAGGTAGAAAACATTTGATTTGAAGTGTAATATACAGTTACATCATTGAAATTATTGACTTTAGTGTGGTTTTTTTTTGTTGTTGTTGTTGTCATATTCTTAGTCGGGATCTCATGTAGTCCAGGGTATTCTTAAATATACCGTGTAGCCAAAGCTGGCCTTGAACTATTGACCTCCTGCAATGCAACCTCTTCCTTCTCCTGAGTTACAGGAGTGCACCATGCCTGGCTGATTTTATTTAAAGGCTGGTTGTTTCCTGGATTGTACAAACTATTAGCTATGTGAGCCACAGAGATGGCAAACTCACTGACATTTCTTAAAACTCATTTCTTAGCCAGGAATTTAAACAGAGGTTGAGTTCTTAAGTAACTGGGGGGACTAGACTACTTTAGGAAAGGATAAGAATATGAAACAGCAGGGGTGATGGGGGTTCAAGGCCTGCCTGGGCTACATGGGAGGACACTGTCTCAAAACCAAAAGCCATAACAAAACTGAACAGTGCCAGGACAAGCAAAGCCCCTTTTCTAGACGGCCCCCAAGCTGAAAATTTTAAAGGTCTAGTCTGTTCTTTAGCCCTCAATTCCTGACAAAGTAAAGCTTACTTTCCCCCAAAGCTCTTCTCTGCTTTATGCTTCCCCTTTGAACCAGTCATTTTCAGATTAACTTTCTCAAATAAAATATGCATTTCCCTCACACCAGAACGATTCCATCTCGAAACAAACTACCACATAACTTGAAAATGGATTTCAGTGGTAGAGATTAAGGTCTGCATGGGCTGTATAACAGCAGCTCATAGACGGGCAAACACAAAGATGCTTACAACACTCAGAGGGAATTCGTAGCTGGTTTGAGATGGGTCTAAACATTAGGTCTAGCAACAGCCCCGAATCCTATCTCTGCCTAAACTACTCGGCTCCCCTGGACTAGGACTTTAGCTTTGGACTCCCACCATCTCTGCATAGTCTAAATTTAACAAGAATGTTGCTCAGTCTGTTAAACCAGAATCTCCCTCTACATCTGACCATTCTTGATAGTCTTCACTATCCCCCAGGTGAGGTTTGCTCACCCTGGCTTACCATCATCAAAAATCCCATTAGTTCAGTTTAACCTGCTTACCCCAAGATGTTCTCCCTTGGTAATTTTCTATTCAGTGATGCCCCAGGCCCAAAGCTGCCCATTGGGCATAAATCTTTATTTGTCATTGTTGATACCAGTACCTCTTCTTTACTGCTGGACCATTGCAGTGCTCTCTTCAACTATGGCACCAGGACCACCTTGAGTCATGTCTTTTCTTACCATCTTCCTTAAGTGCATGAAGAGTGTTTGGTTTACAGGTTCTAGTCTTTGTTTAGGACAAACTGTCCCGTAAACACAAACCTGTTCTTGAAAAGATACTGAAAGTCTGAAGTCAGAAGCTGTAGGCCTAGGGTTGTAGACATTTCACAGTGAAAGAACCGAGCAGGCAGAAGAAAAGAAGAAGGAAGATGGCCTTCATAGAGCTTCGTGCCAGCCCGCCCTGGGCCTGCTTCTCAGGGAGTAGGCACTCCACTCTCATTGAGAAATAAGCCATGCATCTTTTGAAGTTAAGTCACATCAATCAGAGGTTTGTATACACTGATTAACTGCCTCTCTCAGCAAGAAGGATGAGTTCTCTCAGCACAAAACAAACCAGTTTTTCAGCTCATGAATTAACCTGTTTATTGCCAAACTTTTTTTGTTTTTGTTTTTGTTTTATTTTGTTTTGGTAATGAGAACAGAAAAATAATGTGCCCCAAGTGGTGACTGAATGGGGAAAAAACACAAAAGAATGATTATCTTTTGACTATACCTATGATGGAAGTCCTTCAGATCTTTACCTCAAAACACAGAGGTGTCCAAGGATTGGAGAACTTACTCGTCGATGGTCTTCCTCCATATGCATTTGGCAGCCATCTGAGTCCATTTGAGAAATGCAAGGAGTTAAAATAGCATAGATTTGGAGGATCAGTGCATGCTTGACATTTGAGAGAACTGTCTAATTTTCCATGTAGGATTTGCTATCTCAATGCTTTGTAAACTTAATGGGTCTACTATTCACTGTGGGAGCTTATTAAATTATTAAAATCCTAATTCGGAGTGTCTGCTAGATCCTGGGATTCTGCATTTGTAACAACAACCTGGCTGACGTGGATGCTACTCGTTCTTGGACCACATCCGATAGTACTATGGTGTTAAATGATGCTTAGTCTCAACCTGTCATTCTGAACCCATATTCCATGCAATGTTATCCTCACTCTCCACCATGTGGGGCTTCTTCTATTTTTACATTTTTTAAATTTTTTTTTACTATTTTGGAAGGGGGACAAGTATATGTTAAGGACAATCTGAAGGATTCAGTTCTCTCCTCCCAACATACAGGACTGAATTCAAGTTATCAGGCTTGGTGGCAGATACCCTTACCCTCTGAGCCATCTCACCGGCCCCAGCTTCTACTGTTAATCTCAACTTTAGGTATACAGAAACATTAGTGGCTCTATTCCAGGTGTACACTGTCATTACTCATCAGTGGACTGAACATCCAGGAATATTCTTTCCAAAAACCAAGGAATTGCTTTAGTAAACTTTATATAAATCTAAGGACATTAAACAGAACAAATGAGGAGAGGGGGAGAAGATTATTCCATACATTCGAAGGGCACGTAAGCGTGCAAGCTTTCTCACTTCTTTGGCACATGCACAAAGTATTTTAGGCAAAAATACCAAGGTGAATTTGCAGGCTGGAACTTATTTGTGGTGTTGCACAAGTAACCTACCCAGTTCTGCCACCTGGATTGCTGCCCAAACAGGGAGCAGTAATGATACCTTATATTTTATAGCTACAAAGTACCGACACTTGAATTATCCCTTTAATCCCTATAGCAACCATCTGATGTTGGTGTTATTCTTATTTTACAGGTGAAGTAACAGAAACTCAAAGGTTAGATCCTAATTTCCCAGAGAGCATGTAGCAAACCTTCAACTAAACACCAAGTTCTAGAACCCACTTCCTTTCCTAGCATCCTACATGGCTATGATGCTTCTCAGGCCTCAGTGCAAACTGACCTCCCTGGGAGAGTTTATCGAATGCTGATGATACTGAGCTCTCTCTTTTGCAGATGTTCTTAGGTAATTGGTATGGGGAGTGGTCCCTGTATCAGGATTGCTAAAAGCAAGGCTGACATTTTGAGACAGATAGCCTTTCTTTGAGGATGGATGATGCTGTAGGATGTTTACTAGCATATCAGGCTCCCAGTCTCTAGATTTTATAACCAATGTCTTCAGACATTGCCAAATGTTTCCTGCAAGGAAAATCACCTGGTTGAAAACATTGCTTAATGTATACACAAAGTGGATAAATAACATTATCAGCAGCAACTATCAGCTTACTTATCCCACTCATACCCTAGCAAGTGTAATGACTCATCATATTTACCTTTTCTTAATGTCATCAACATCAGGAGCTCTGGAGTTTTGGGACTACTGTGTTTATTGAATCATTAATCTGCATGAGAAGGCTTTGTTCATCTCTAGGTTTTTAATTTAGTCAGTTATATTTATTGGGCGAACTACGTACAGATGTTTCACTTTTTTTCTGATAAAGATCACATGGAATGCCTATTGAAAACATAGGTTAGAAAGATATGACCCAGAACTACAGTCAATCTGCAGAGAGAGTAAGGATGATTCAGATACTTAACAAATGCCTCCAGGTAGTTCTTATCATGAAGGAAGAGCTGGGGAAGGGTAGGGAATAAGGGCTGAATAAGCCTTAGCTGTCTCAAGGAGGCAAGTAATCAAATAGGTACAATTTTGTGATGTGAGATCACAGCTACAGGTTCACAGGAACACAGAGCACTGGAGGAAGCCATCAGTCTTTTTTGGTTGGTAAGGTATTTCTCAGGGAAGAAGGGCATATATGAGAGATGCGGTTGGTCCTGAATTTGGAAGGATAAACATAACTGGCTAAAGTGGTAGAGCCTAAAATGTGGATTCCATCTTCCTAAGGGTAGCAGTAGTCACAGTCTGCAGGTTCCGGATTCTATGACCCTACCTACAGCCATTTATGAAGGAAGAGTTCAATACACGTCTGCTATGTTCACGTGTCTACCCTGAACACATCACTCATTCATCACAGTATGCTTTTGTTGGTGATTCCACACTTGGTCACCTTCAAATGAACATGGGAGCAGTTTGTCAAGAGATTACTAAATATTCTATATCTCATTTCACCACTTAGATTTCACTCTTAATTTTTTTTCTCAGAAGTAACTTTTCCTCTCTTGTCTGGTAGCTGTTTATTTTTTAAAAGATATATTTTATTGCCTTTTTATTTTCATTTATGTATATGCATTTGTGTTTATGTGTGTACGTGTGTGTGTGTGTGTGTGTGTGTGTGTGTGTGTGTGTGTACATATGTGTGTAGGTGCTGGTGGAGGCCAGAATTGGATGTTAGATGCCCTGGAGCTGGATAACAGATGACAGTGAATTGCCTGACGTGGGTGCTGGAAACTGAACTCTGGTCCTCTGTAAGAACCACAAATGCTTTGAACTATTGAGTCCCCTCTCTCCAGTCCCAGTGGTTGATTTTTTTAAATATAACTTATTCTATAGCTCTTTAGAGACATGGAGTCGTTATGCTTTTATGTATGGCCATACTTTTTGTATGACCACAGAAAGATTCAAATACTTAGTATCAGTTGGAATCTGGACAGCATGTGCAGGCAGAAGAAAAGCCCCATCTTCAGTTGATGATGACATTGGCATTTCCAGCCAACCTGAACATTTAGGGGAAGTTCTGCTTTCCCAAAAACTTGACAAGAGGCCAGGGAAGATAGGATCTCCTGGGATGACTTTCTATTTCCACCACTCACCATTTCTTTTATCCATCTGTCTTCTCTTTCTCATAGCTTTTGATACAATGTTTGCTTGTTTCCCAGTTCCCTAATAAAGCATAAATTCTACAGGTTCGGGAACTTAATTTTATTCTCTCTCAAAATCTTTGCATCTAATAAAACATCTTTCATACAAAGTAGCTGCTTATTAGATAACTGCTGAACACAGAAGAGGTTATGTTTTCTCTTAGATTCTTGCTGTTCTCTCTTGTAGGCTCAATGTGCTTATCATCTGTTGTCTGTCTCTCTTTCTGGACTATCGGATGCATTAAGACAGGAATGGATCTGACTTCTTATCTATCCCCTGGACCAAGCAGATGGCACGTGCTTAACAACCATTTAATGAATTAACAGACCAATGAATAGATTGGGGAATCAAAGTGGAAGGCCAGCGGGAGATGTAGTTGGCTTTGGTCTCCTCCACTGCTGACACTGGTGTCAGCAAATTCCAGGAATAAACTGTCCTGCAGATTAGAGCAGTCAGCTTGTCCGGTGACAGCAGTCACAATACAACAAATGAATTGGCTAATGAGCAATAATCCCGCGACACTCAAAGTAAAAAAAAAAAATCCATATAATAGTGACAGGCAACCTCATTGACATTAACTGGTCAATGTAGGCCAAACTGAAGGCCTTGCAGTCAGGTGATGGGGGCAGAGGCAACAGAGCCCCATCTAAAGAAATAGGAAGCCCCATAAATATGAATGGAAGCTGTCATAGGAATGCCATGTCATAGGAATGCCATGAATAGGCATCCTAACCTCTCAGTTCTAAAGGTATTTTATATCAAAAATGGTATTTGTGGACATGAAGGTACTGATGTATACTCTGTAGACCACTATATGTGGGGTGGGAAGATAGCATCCTTGATCTTACTTCTCAAAAAGAAAGAATGGATTTTTACAGGGTAGACATTGTTGTGACACTCCACAATGCATGTTTTTTCATCATGCCATGGGTAGAAAATGATATTGCCTGTTATCCTTGAATAAACGGGCAATGCTCTCGCACTTTCACTTTAAGGGCAGAGGAGAACAGTGTGTCAGATGCACCTGGAAGGTATTTGTGACGTAGCCTTTGCCCTGCAGCTTGCTCTCGGATGTTCCAGGCAGGCATGGTTTGCAACACTCATAGAGAACTAGAATTTTGCTAGATTCAGTGTGCACCTCAGACATAATTGGAGCACCTACTGTGTGTCAGGCACTTCTTAGAACAAAGAACTAAATCAACAAAACAATGAACTGTGTCTCCTAAATGCACTAGTCTCATCAAGACAGCACAGTCCTACAGCTCGTGGCCATCACGTGAGATGAGCACAGCAGAGGAAATAGAGTAGCACTGATGGTGTGGTGGCAGAGATGTGCGTGATGTCATGCAGAGAGTGGGAGGGTGTCCATCAGTGTCCTGTGGCCTCTGTGACAAATCACATAAGCTGGGTAGCTTAAAACAACAGAAACCTATTCTCTTGGGGCTTTGGAAATCAGAAGTGAAAAATGAACCAGCAGGGCTGCCTCCCTCCTGCAGTCTCTCAAAGAGAATCCACTTCTCATCCCTTTTCATTCTCTGGAGGCCTTTGCTCTGTTTCTCTGTATTTAAAGCCAGCAAAATAACATTTTCAAATACTTCCCCCTCCCTCTCATTCGTCCCTCTTAGAAGGGCTTTGTGACGATGATAGACTCACTCTAATAATCCAGGAAGATGTCCTCATCACAACAGCACTAATTTAACCAGAGCTGCATGGTCTATTTTCTATGTAAGGTAAAATATTCACAGGATTTGGTAGCTGAAATGCTGTATTAGTCTGCTTTTTGTTGCCGATAACACAATACCACAGACTGGGTTTATCATAAACAAAAGTGGTTTGTGTTGGGTCACAGTTCTGGTCCAAGGGCCTGAGGTAATGCAAAGAATCCATACAGCAAGGACAATGAATTTGTGTCTGTGTCTTTTTGGATCTCTCTCCCTCTGCAAGAGAAGTTGTGAGTATTCCATTATGAGGACTCTGTGTTAATGACTTTGCCTATCCTAACTAGCTCCCAGCAGCCACAAGAACCATGTTTGGATTAAGTTTTTCTTCCTTAAATATCATACAATGAACATTAAATTAGAATATGAGTTTTGAGGGGGAGAAATAATATTTGAATTCTGTCAGATAGGGGCATCTTTGGGGGCCATTCTACCTATTACAACCCAGGTGCAAATAGAGGGTCCATTACGGTTGGCATTATGCATATAACCTAATTCAGTGCTTACAGCATCCAAATTAAGTAGTGTTATTAGCCTCATCTGCTTTCTTTCCTTCTTCCTTTCTTTTTTCCTTCCTTACCTCCTTCCATTCTTTCTTCCCTCTCTCCTCCCTCCTTCCTTCTTTCCTTCATTCCTTGCCCCCCCCCCCTTTTCCATGAGACAAGGTCTTGCTGTGGAGCCCAGGTTGGCTTCACAGTTTCCTTCCTGCTTCAGCCTTCCACTTGATAGGACTTCAGGTGTGTGCCAGCATACCTGGCTCAATTTGCTTCACTTTCAATGTAAGAAACTGAGGCTCAGAGATATTGAGTTCAACCTGTTCCAGGTTCACATCTCCCAAACGGACGGACCATCAGATCCCAGAGATTTCATACCAGACCTCTCCACTTTGACACATCACCCTGCCCTGAGATCTGAAGAGAACGCAGTGAATTGACTCCACACATCCTGATTTAGAGGAATAAGAAGAGCTTGAGAGAAAACACCCATATGCGTGTGAGTCACTATGCAGTCATGACTTAGCACCACAATGTGACAGCACCCGCACAGGGAGCAAGACCCATAGAGCTGCCGTCCTGCCCATTCCCCAGTGACGAGGCAATCATACCTTGTAGCTTCAGGGAAGTATCTAAAATTAAGCCAGACAACTCTTAGTCCTTAAGGATCACTTACTCTAAAAATAGCAGTACAAAGTTGCAAACACACTTTACTATTAGAAAACTAAAGAAGGAGATTCAGACTAAGGTGAATTTTCAAAACAGAAAATTTAAGACTTTATGCCAACAGAAGACATTCTGTATTCACAAAAGATTTTCTGAAGCTTTCTTTATAATAACCTCTCCTGATGCATTCACGTACCACACATTTTCTGAAAATTGATTGACAACCTTTTTTTATAAAAGTGCTGCACCCCAGGAAGGCCTTTCTTTTGCTCTGCCTACATTAATTCTGTAGCACAGAGATTTATTTTCCCCGCTCTGTGCTAAGAGATGGGGAGTCCTGGGGTGATTTTTGTATGTTGTGTCCATGGAAGTAAAATGGGCACAATCATGTTTCTCTTGTTCGGTTACCAGATAAGTTCCCGGGAAGAACATAACATTTCCAGAGGCTTCTCAATTTAAGGATGTCATTTTCTCTTCCTGAGCTCTGTGCCCCAGGAGTGCAGTGCGTAGCATTTACAGGAAGAGTCAAGAACAGTGTGGCAAGCGTTGCTTCTAGAACAGTCCAGCCACATGAACTATTTATACGGTTGGATGTTTAAAGAAAATAGGGTGATGTAAAAGCAGAGCTGAGTGTTCTTTCCACCACCTTCCTGGCTGTTTAGAATAGCATTGTTAAGCATGGGAGTCAACTTCTTCGTTTCTTGTATTCACACTCCCACCCACAGCTTTGAAAATTCCTGTGTGGCATCTACTTACAGTAGACAAACTGCAGAAGTTAAATCATATACATTAAATCCAAATGGGTCCCTTTCGCTGCTTGTGCTTCTGTCATCCTGTCAGGAGTCGTGGACCCTCCAGGGACACACATTATCAGTGAAACTCCATCCAAGCAGGAGCAAAGCACAGTACAAAGTGTTAGAAGTTATGAAGGCTCCCTTATCACAATTCCCTGCTCTGCCTCAGGGCTTCCTATGCCTCCCTGATCCCCATCACCTCTGGTCCATGTTGCTGCCTTGCCATGGGAGCCCCGACCTCATCTTGCCAGTGGGGACTGTTTTCTGAACTGCAGAACTGTCAACCAAGAAGAGAATCTCGTTTGCCAGGCCAGGACCAGGTGTGCTCAGAGAAGTTACTCATGGGGAGAGTTTTCCCCGAGGCCTCTGAAACTGAGCAATGGAGCAGAAAAACAGCACAGTGAGGGGCCAGAGGGCTCTGGGCTTAGTGAAGAGGAAGTGAAAGGGTGTCCAGATATGACATTCCATATTTAAAGTTCCTCAATGTCTCCATCTGTTAAAACTGAATATATTAGAACACACTCCAATGACTTCAGGGACTTATGTGACTCCTAGCACAGCTTATCTGGCTACCTGGCCTCAGCGAGCTTTCTCTGGTCACGTATTGGAAGGAGGCCAGGCGGCAGTGAGACCAGGAGCAGTAACTTAGCTGTGTGCAGAGGCTTTCCATTCCCGACTTGTGAACTTGTGCAGACTGTGTGCACTTCTGAACCCGGGTTGCTGTAAGGCACAAATGAGACCATGGGCAAGGAGTGGCTATGTCAGCTGGAAACTGATATGCACGTCTGATTTGTCAGTATTAAAAACAAAACAAAAAAGAAGGCACTAGCCTTGACGTCATCCACAAACTTTGTGCTTTTCAAATGCGGCAGAATTCTGTTCCTTCATCTCAGGAGGTTTCTGCATCTTGTCAACAGTTGGTGTGATTAGAAACTGCCTCGCTATCAGTAGTATTTTCAACTGACTGATGATCATGTAAACCTTTTAAAGCAATTATAGGGACTAGTGAGATGTCTTAGTGAGTAAGACATACTTGTTGCATGGCCAAAGAGATAGCTGTAATCTAGTGAGTGAGAGGTGAGACTATATGGTCCTCGGGCTAGCTGGCTGCCGGCCTAGCTCTAGGTTCAATGAGAGATCCTGTCTTAAGGGAGTAAGATGAGAGAGTGATATAACAAGACACCTGACCCCTCTGCACACTTGTGTGTGCATATACCACACACACACACATTACAGTCACATACACCATAGCCACACACATACATATACACAATTAAAGAAACAGAGCTTTTTGGCTATGTTAGCGATAATGAAAACAGGCCAGCTCTGGAAGCTATTACATTTTGGATAGTAGACCAAATAAAAGAGTTGATTTCAAGTAGGATTGAGTCTATCAGAACCAGGGTTAGGCATTTCTGTCTACAAAAGGACTTATTTCTTTACGTGGAAGCTAATTCTCTTAGGGCCAAGAAAGCCAATATTTTCCCACTAGTTAGGATTCAAATGTAGCACAAAATATGGTGCAATGGACAGATAACATGCTGACTTCAAGTGTTTTGTGTTGCTTAACAACAGCTGCTGGTTGCACACCACAAATCCAATGTCAGTACTTTCTGGTATTTTTGCTCTGTGAGCATGAACCTACCACTCATTTTTATTCATGTGTGTATTTTTTATATTCTCTTCTCTCTGCTTTTTTCCAAAGCAAGAACCACATTCAACACCGCATCAGTCACCAGATCAACTTACTATGCATTGGTAGACCTACTTGCTCTTGAAATTCTGGTCTCCAACAATGGAGCATTTCCAATGATGTGCCCAGAATACTATTAGGTTATGCTCTATTAAAGAGAGGAACACAGAGACACATTTGAGGAAAGAGCAAGCATTTATGCTAAGAAAGAAACGAGGCAAGCACAGCTATTCACTTGACGCAGCATGAGTTGAATGAGAACGGACGGAAAGGCTGTTTGACATACTGGAAGTATGTCCAGGTAATCTAGCAAACAACACAGGCTGGTGCTGTAAATTAGTTGAGTGACCTTTCACAAGAATTAAAATCCTACACATAGTCCTAATTGAATATTTCTCACTTTACTGCCTTAGACAGGCAAATGTGTGAGCAGACACGGAGCCCACACCTCCCCCTTACTGTTATTGTAGTTTTCTAACATTCCCCATTAATTAGAGTGGGTTTCTCCATATGCTTGAATTCTTAGAATTTGAATAAGGAAAATGTCTTAAAGATATGATTTATTACAGGAACACAAAACGTTCAGAACTAGTTAGCAAAGACCTTTTGTACTTTTCTTCTGTTTTCAGGACCAAACTTTGAGAAAAATAGGTTCAAATACTTTAAATTCATTTCCCCAGGACTCAGAGGCCTCAGATGCCACTTTAAAAGTTGTTTCTTTATTTCCAGCTTCTGAAATACCAAATATCTACACTGCACGTCATCCAGAAACGTGTAACTGGTGTGTTAATTTGGTTTTCTTATTGCTTGAGACCCAGCCTTAACAGCCAAGGATTTTTCTTATTTTCTCATATCCTTGAATTCAATTTACAAAAAATAAATTGAATTTAATCAAGCTTAGATTAAATTCAAAAAGCACAGTAGGATCTTCACCCAGATTTATGTTTTTCTTCTTGAAAAAAAAAGTCATTCTTTTGCCTGCCATGAAAAATAATATCACTAGGTTGTGAATTGTGAATCCCAATCTTGATTCAATCTGTCGGAAATAACACACACACACACATAGACACACACACAGACACACACAGACACACACACACACACACACACACACACACAGAGATATTTTAGAAGAAGAGAAATATTTAGTCTAACTTATATTAAGAACAGATTCCATTATTTATGGTGAACTGGTTTTAAAATTACTGGAAGAATGTATCAGAAAGTGCAGGCAAGTGTTACCCAAAATATAAAGTTCATAAAGAATATTAAATAATATAGAGGCCATTATACCATTATTCAATATACACATCTGTTTTTGGTGGGTTGGCCACACAGACATGCTATGTATTCAGCCACTGAATGCATTTCCACTAGAGATCCTGTGCACTTTCCTGCTACAGCCGGTCTGCCTCTTCTGGACTGGCAAGGGTGCCACAGGTGGCTGCATTTGCCCCACACCAGGAAGCACTTTGCCCCAGTGGTGGGGCCCCTGCTGGTGGAGTGGCTTTGCTTGGCCTGTCTTGCTCCTTCATGGTTCAGCTGCCTCTGTCCTTCTCCTGACTTCCAGGGATTACAGATCCTACCTCTCCTTTATGACTCTTTTCTTCTTTTTTGCACCCGCTGTAACTCATTCCATGCTGCCTCCAGGGCTTGAAATTACCTGGGTGAGCCTGGCCCCTGGGAAGCTGTCCTGGTTAGCTTGAATTGTTTAAAGTCAACTGAGAGGAAAGTATTGATTGAGAAATTGTCTAGACCAGATTGCCCCATGGGCCTATCTGTGGGAGGCTTTCTTGTTTTGTTCCATTTGCTTTAGACAGTGTTTTTCTATGTAGACTATGCTGGCTTTGAACACACAGAGATCTACCTGCCTGTGCCTTCAGAATGCTGGGATTACAGGCATGCACTACCACATCTTGCTTGGGCTATCTTGATTAACGTGTGCAAGAGGTCCCAGCTCACTATGGGTTGCAGCATCACCAGGCAGGTGGTCCCAGCTCACTATGGGTTGCAGCATCACTAGAGAGGTGATTCTGGGGTGCATAAAGAAGCTAGATAAGCGTGAATCAGTGAACCAGTCAGCAATCAGTATTCTTCCTCGCTGCTAGTCTCCAAGTTCCTACATTGACTTCCTGTCCTGACTTGCCTCAATGATGAACTGCAATTTATGAGCTGAAACAACCCCTTCCCTCCCTAAGTGGCTTTTGGTCAGAGTATTTTATTAGAGCAACAGAAAATAAAATAAATCAGGTGCTTTGGCTGTGGCTTTTGCCCTGGCCTTCATGCACAGGAATCTCTGCTCTGGAAGTGCTAAGTACTGAGATGGCTGGAGCAGCAGCACCAGCATGTCTGTGAAGGCAAGGCAGATTTCCTGAGCATCTTCTCACTTAGCTCTTTGGCTTGTTGAATTACTTCCTGAAGATCTCACATGGAAGCCTCAGTACTCACATTAAACACATTCATTAGAGGGTAACTCTAAATCAAAAGCTAGTTTGTCATGCATTAGCAAGATCGCGTTAGATCTTGTGTTACATAAAACCAGTTTATGGGCTCCAGAAAGAAACAAAAACCAACAAACTATGTGCTCACTCTCTTAACTCAGAGGCTGTCTACCATTCAAATGCTTCTGGCCAATCAACACTGTCAATTCCTTTATTTTTATTTGTTTTTATTAGAAAGAAAGTGTGTGTGTGTGTGTGTGTGTGTGTGTGTGTGTGTGTGTGTGATATGTGTCTCTATGAGAGCCTGCACATGCCATGGTGCACATATGGAAGTCAGAGGACAACTTTTGGGAGTTCTCTCCTCCCACCATGAGTTCTGGGGATGAACTCCGGTCATCAGGCTTGTAAAGCAAGGACTTCTACCCACTGGATTATCTTGCTGGCTCTTCATTTCTTTTCCTTTTAATGCTACTTGTGTTAGGCAAAACCTTGAAGTTCAAAATGTGAAGGCATTCAGTGTGATTATTTGACATCAGATACAACCACCCACAATTCCCCCCCCCAATGATTGTGTTTTAAATTAAGTATGCCTTTATGAAAAATGTTAAATCATATGCTTAGTAGGACTAGCGCTGTCAGTGTGTCATTTATTTTAACCCTTCAATCTCTCTCTTCACTGACATATCCTTGATTATCTAAAAAAAATACCCCTCTCTCATACTTTGTCCCTTTGTAACCTCTCCTCAAAGTCATTTCTTGCAGTTACTCACAATACACACACACACACACACACACACACACACACACACACACAC
>CABHPH010120365.1:0-17027 GCA_902168325.1 Peromyscus nudipes
AAACAAACAAACAAACCCCCTCCAAAAAAAGACCTTAACAACACCTCACCAGCTGTAGCTCTCAGGAGAACAGGCCCTATGCCTCTCCTAGGCAACACAGTAGAACTGACCCTGTAGGCAGGGGTAGGGGGTAGGGGTGAGCCAGTCCTGAGGGCATGGAGGAGTATAGCTGGTTGCTGTGGATATCGCTCTGTATGCTGTGAGTGTGTTGCTCTGATTCGGTTGCTAAATAAAACACTGATTGGCCAATAGCCAGGCAGGAAGTATAGTATAGGCGGGACAAGCAGAGAGGAGGATTCTGGGAACAGGAAGGTGGGGTCAGGAGTTGCTAGCCAGACACAGAGGAAGCAAGATGTAAAAGTACCAGCGTGGCAACTTATAGATTAATAGAAATGGGTTAATTTAAGATATAAGAACTAGATAGCAAGAAGCCTGCCACGGCCATACAGTTTATAAGTAATATAAGTCTCTGTGTGTTTACTTGGGTCTGAGAGGCTGCAGGAGCCGGGCGGACACAGGAAAACTCCAACTACAGCTGGTACCACCTCCCTCGTGGTGGTGTGAGCAAGGGAAAGATGCCTTCCCCCCTCCCACTCCATCCACCAGCAGGGGAAGGAGCTGACCCTCCCCTTTACCAGCTGCAACACTCGGGAAAGCAGGCACTGCACCTCTCTAGGTAGCACAGCGGAGCTGACCCTGTTGGTGAAGGCGCAGGTGAGTTGACCCTGAGGTTGTGAGAGTGGGATATCTGGCAACAGCACCCTGTCATATGGTAGTAAAGTCAGGGAAAGATGCTCTCCCCACCCCTTGCCTCTGCCACCTATTGCGGACAAGGGACCTGACCCTCCCCCCTTACTAGCTGCAGCACTCAGAAAAGTGGGCTCTGCACCTTGCCTGGGCAGCACAGCAGAGCTGACCCTATTGAGAGGGATATGGGTGAACTTGCCCTGAGAACATGAGTGTGGGAGATCTGGCCCTGCCCCTCATCTGCCATATGGTGGTGTGAGTGGGGGAGAGATGCATCCCCCTCCCCACCTGAGGTCATAACAGCAGGAGAGTTGTCACTGCCCCTCACCAGCTGCAACACTTGGGAGAGTTACCCCTGCACCTTGCCTGGGCAACACAGTAGAGCTGGCCCTGATGGTCCAGGAGGGCACGAAGGCAGGAGAACAGAACCTGTCCCTTGCTCACTGCTACAAGGAGTGAACTAGTGGGGCAATGCTGGAGAGCTCACCCTGGTGGTGAGGACAGGGGAGAGTTGGTGGACTGATCAACCCTGCAACTACCCAGGCCCAGAACCAGGGTTATGGGTTGGCCCACCCCAACACCCACCTCATCTATGATCTGCAGGAGTATATGAAGGGGCCAGTTCTGCAGACTCGAAACTGAAGGATCTCCATGATACAGGGCAACGATAGCATATCTAGGAGGAGACTCAGTAAGGGCCCGGCATCAATAGTGTAACAGAAACCAGAGGCCTCAAACTAGACCAATGACTCTTTGCAATGAACACATGCAAGTAAAGATCTATGGATAAAGGGGTTTACTGTACAACTCACTGTATTACACTATAGCTTCCATGATGAGGTTTTTCCTCCCCCCCTTTTTTTCTCTTAAATTTTATTTTATTTGTGGGGGTTGCAAGGGCAGAGGGTGGACATGAAGGGATGGGAAAATAAATGGGATCAAGAGGCATGAAGTGGAAGACACAAAGAATAAATAAAAAGTTTAAAAAAACTTTTTAAAAAGTGCAGCTACAATGCAGAAGTGCAGTTGACTACCTGCCATCTTGGTTCTGTTGTCTTGCCTCTTACTGAAGCTACTTTGCTCCCTAGTCTGGGGTGTTGGTTTCAGGCTAGAAGGCAATGGCATATTCTTGGAATATTCGTGGCAGTCCTCCTGGTCACCCCCTTCACCTTAGTCAACAGGCTAGTCTAGTTACTCCCCGTGTGTCATGCATGAGGTATATGGCTATTGCTTCATCCAATTTCCTGTTTTGTAGAGGTTCCTGGATGCTCCAAGAGGCATAACCATGCCAGTCACTACAACCATGATTATGGGGTTGGGGTGGCTGGAGAGAATCTTGCTAGCGTGACTGGGTAAATACCTGAGCTCTAGTGTCCATGACGTGCTGTGACCATGTGGGCCTCTGCCTGGGGCCCAAGATTAAAAATTGATGGTGCAGAAAAGTGACTTATAGTGTTATACTCTGCACTGAGGACTTGTCGATGGTCCCTTTAAATTGTCTAAACTCTGTAACTATGAAGTAAAATGGAGGACTCGTAGATATGTTCCTCAGGACCACAGCAGCTTATGCCTGGCTATACACTTGGTGTCCAGGCCAACGTCACTGGCCTTGGCATTGCCTCCAACATCCAGGATGATGTTGCTGGACTTCAGAACTACAGCGTAACTATTCACATTCTGCCTGTAGACCCTCCAGAAGCCTCCTCCTGCAGGTGTGCAGCCTGCAAACTTGTGTGGCCTCCCTGCCCTGTGTGCTTCATCAACACTCACTACTACATTATCACTAGCCATACTACTAAGGTTAACTAAATTTAAAAAAAAAGGAAAAGCAATAAACAAATCAAAAGCTAGAAGAAAAAAAGAACTAAAAATAAAAACCAAAGTCCCAATCTAGCAAACAAGAAAGGTAGCCACAAGTCCCACTGTATGGGCTAAAATTCAGCCTGGCCTCGCTCTTACATACATGGTTTATAATCCCCTGCCTCCTTCTGGAGGCAAAGCAGAAAACAGACCAATCATAGCCTGGTATATCCTGCAGTGGTCATCTCCCCTTTTGGCCTCAAGGACCCTTTCAACTATGATAATGATGACGAGGAGGAGGACGACGACAGACCATGGAAGCTTTCACTTCAGTGGATCATGGAGACTGATATTTACTTGTTAAGTGAGAGAGAAGGATGGAGGTGTACAAGTGCAGTGTTCCGTGTTATTGAAGCTATACTGCAGAGTGGTGAATACTGAATGTTAAGTATATCCTCGTGGGAACCACAAAGAAACAGCTATACAACACACCTAAGACAAAAAGGGTAGGAATTGAATGTTTCACTACAAAAATAAGCTGAACAAAGGAAATAAGCTGGAAAAAAGGAGTAAAGACATAGAAAACAAGGAATGAATGGCAGAAGTCCTTACTTATCAGGAACTGATTTAAGTTGAAACAGATTTGACACTCTACTCAAAAGATGGGTATGTGCTGGAGAGATGGTTCAGTGGTTAAGAGCACACACTGATCTTGCAGAGCACCCAGGTTTGGCTCACAGAACCCACAACCACCTGTAACTCCAGCTCCAGGGAGAGCCAATGTCTCTGGTTTCTGTAGACATCTGCACATGTGCACATCTCCACTCACAAACACACATATAATTAAAAAATAAATCTAAAGCAAAAACAAATGACAGGCAGAATGAATAGAAAGAAGTATTTGGTTGTCTGTTTAAAAGAACTGCCTACCAAAGAACATCCAGCCTGAACAGGATCTCAGGAAACATGTCCTAGGCAAAGGGAATGACAAGGACAGAGGGCCTGGGCATCCGTGAGTTCAGAGCAGGAAGGCCAGAAGAGGTGAAGCAAGAACCAATGGAAAGATAAAAGACACTCTGAGAATGGGACATTCTTTTTGTGTGTGTGAAGTGGGGGAAACTGAGGCTCAGGGAAAGGGAGCCCTTCCTTATGGGCAATGCAGCCCATGTGTTCTCACACATGGTTCCAGAGTCCTCATGTGCTCACACCCTGATCCTGGGTCACAGAGCCATCACCTTCTAAGTATGTACTCAAAATGAGAACCACAAGAATTCAGAGACAGGCTTTTTAAGCAGACGTAGTAACCCAGTCAAATCCCCACTGAGTCCATCAGTAGTCTTCCCACTCCCCCAGTCTCTCTGGACCATCTCCTAAGCAGGCACCAGCTAATTCTAAACACATAGGTAGCTTTTTGCCTACTTTGAATTTGACTTGAATCTAATTCCTGTAACATGTTTCTACTTGTGTAAGGAACGGGCCAATGGTGCCTCCAGAATCAAGCAGAACTCATATATACACTGTGTTTGTACATCAGTGTTGCTGTACTGTAGCTATTTCTTACTAGTTGAAACATTCCCTCCTGGAGTGAGAAGAGAAGCTCAGAAGACTCGACAAAACTCATAAAGCTGAGAAAGTACAGAAACCTTAGACTTGAAAAGCTCAGAAAGTTACAAGACACACGAGTCCCACTCATGAGGTTCTCCTAAAAATATACAGGATGTAAATAAACTACTGGGGACTACTCAGTACAGCTGCCTGCAAACTGTACAGGGAGTTCCAGGGATACAGCTTTCATGAGCTGTCATCCACCCTGGGGTGATTAAGGTGCCCAAGCATCACCCTGTAGGTAAAACTAGTAAACTCAATGGTTTCCTAGAATAGATTTAGATGGAAATTTGTTTGGGCTGTCATTGGTGCTCTCTCTGGAATGAATGGGTGTTTTGTTTGTTTGTTGTTTTGCTTTTCATATCTCCCCAGAAAAAGTCACACAACACAGTTGGAGATCCACAATGCTCTGGCTTTACAGCACTCTAGATATAATTCAAAGAAGCATTATTGAACTGGAAGGCTATCCTGAGAAAATTGCTCAGGATATGGTACTGAGAATCTGGAAGACACAAAGTAAAAAGCTCTGAAATCAAGAACGTCCCCCAGAAACTTCAACCAGAACTCTGGTATGGGAGTAGAATGCATGGTGGATAGACAAATAGAAACTCTCCAAGTTGTTCAAGACAACATGGGCTCCCTCAGAAACTGCTTGGACATTGAAAGAGTTGTGCCAGCAAAGACCAGTAGGGAAAGGAGAAAGTATCACAGTCACAAAATGTGACATATACTGTCTGCTTCCCACATCCCCACATATTTTTGTGTGCCTTAATTGGTCCACTGGCTTTGAGAATGAAATCCTTGCTCCCATGCCCTCATGGAGCACACACCCATTGGTTTCCATAGCCTTGGTGAGAATAAGGCATGCACATAGTATGTGCTCAATAAAGACTTCTTAATGAGTGTGAACACTGAGATTTGTTCAGTGTCAGACCCAAGCTAACACAGAAGTTAAGAGAAGAACAGATTTAAATTCAGAATTGTCTGACCCCAGTGCCTGTACTGATTCCATGATGCTAAGCCATGTCTGTGCATACCATGTTATAGTTTCTATCTGAAAGCTTATGTGTTCCAGGTTTGGTCCCAAAAAGCTGTCAGGGTTCAGAGATGGAGCCTTTGGAAGGTGTGATGGATAGTTTTATGTCAACTTGACACAAGTTCATTTGAGAGGAGGGAATCTCAATTAAGAAAATGCCTCCATAAGACTGGGCTGTAGGCAAGTCTGTAGAGCATTTTCTTAATTAGTGATTGATGAGGGAATGCCCAGCCAATTGTGTGTGGTTCCATCCCTGGGCAGGTAGTCCTGGGTTCTATAACAAAGGAGGCTGAGCAAGCCATGTGGGACAAGCCAGTAAGCAGCACCCCTCCATGGCCTCTGCATCAGCTCCTGCCTCCAGGTACCTGTCCTGTTTGAGTTCCTGTCCTGACTTCCTTTGATGATGAACAGTGATATAGAAGTATAAGCCAAATGAACCATTTCCTCCCCAACTTGCATTTGGTCATGGTGTTTCATCACAGCAATAAAAACCCTAACTCAGACAGAAGGTGATTAGATCATAAGGGCTGTGACCTCATCATCAGATTAATCCATTTATGGATTCATAAGTTAATGGGCTACTGAGAGGTGGTAGAAACTTTAGGAGGTGGGGTCTAGTTGAAGGAAGTCGGTCACTCCAGCACCACCACATGCACTATCGTAATGCTCTGTTTTGTCAGAGCCCAAAGGGATGAGGTCATATACCACAAATTACAGCCTTTGAAACCACAAACCAAACCAGATCTTCCCTACTTCTGAATTAGTCTTCTCAGGGATTTTGTCACAGCAGTGGAAGCTAACTAACATTCATCCCAAAGCCCAGACTGGCTCAGCCTTCATTTAGCAAGGCTTCAGGAGAATCCTCTGCCTTTCTCTGGTCTCCAAAGCTAAAAGCATAGTTCTTTTAACCTGTCATGGCAAACACTCATGAACTGTTTAGCAGTTCTCATATGTTCTCATGAGAAAAATGAAATTATATATGGGTTTGGAGGTGAAGAAAAGGGCCTAGATCATTTAAAAGGCCATCTTGTCTATGGATAGAGCAAGACACATGTTCACCAAAACCAGATCTATTTTGTCTAATTGCTTTCACTAATGCAAAGCCCCCTCATTCTCCAGCTAAGCAATCCTCCAGCCCCTGCTCCCAACCTCGAGTTGCTTGATGCTGCCTTTGGAAAACATGTCACAGTTCAGAGACCTAAAGAAGAGGGACAAGCTGCACGGAACCACCTTATTCCTAACTGTCAGAAGCAAATTTTCCACACATCCATGAGCTCATGCTTACGAAGTGGGCACGTGTTCAACCTTGGACAGTGCCTGATGGAATGATGCAGTCATCCCCTCAAGAGGCTCCTCTCAGAATTATTCAGGGCTTTGTTAATACAAATTTCTGGGTCCCATTAGGCACCCAACGGCCTTGGGAGTCTGAATTTTCAGCAAGCACAATGGGCCCCACTGCTGTGCAAAGGCTTTGCAGTGAGACATGCAGGTCCTGCACTAGAAGGCTGCAGTATTTGCGACAAGCTATGTGGTGGCATTCATTGCTCTCAACTTCCTTGAACTGAGAGAACAGAGCAATCACTGATGTCTGAAGGGTAGGCTGAGCTGTGCAATAAGGTAGGTGGGCTGTGCAGATGAGGCACATCCCTCATTGAATGTTATTTAGTCCTCTTACCGAGCATTTTGACAGCAAAGTTCATCTCAAGGGTTTGACAAGCAGCCAGTAAAAGAAAAGATGCAAGGTTGACCTGTGGAAAGTGTTTGCATTTCAAACAGCCTCGGCCTTCCTTCCCAGCCTGCCTGCATCTCTCCATTCCTCTAGAATCCAAATTCTACAACCGTCTTTTCTCCCAAGCCACCCTCCCTCCAATAAAATATCATTAGAGGATTCAAATTCAGGGCCTCCAGAGCTCTCTCTAAATGGAATCATAAGTAGACACATGGTCCCAGGAACAATGACCAAAGTCCTGCGTTTGCAAAATTGTTCAGAAAAAATGAGTCATTTCATTTGTGGAAAATGAATACATCTGATCTTGCAACGTTTTTGCCTGGGGAAAAGTGGTGCACATGAATTCCCAAACACGCTCATGCCCAAAACAGCTCCTTGTTAAAGAGGCTCAGAGAATCTGCCAGAAGGCTGCAGCTTGCGTCACAGGAATTCAGGAAGAGTACCCCCACCAAGGAGGGCTCTAGACAGGGGGAGGTGTCCTGGCTCGGGGTGTGTGTGACCTTCACTCTGAGCAAAGACAGTTCGTTCTTAGCATCCGTTGCATCTGCCTTAAGCTACAGGCACCCCGAGCAGGTAGTATGCAGCCTGCTTATAGTCCATAGGAGAAGCCCACATCCCAGACATCAATCAGTCCCAACTCCAAAGTAAAAAAAGCACTCTTACTGGGTTCCTTCCTCCTCAGACTGTTCTTTATTTTTAGCTAATTGTTTGTATGAATAGTATAGAATACGGTTCATGCAAGAGGATTGCTATATACAAGCCAAGGAGGCCCCTGCTCCTGGCTGCCGAAGAGGTCTCTTACTAGGCGTCTTTATTTCTTTCCGCCTCTTTTGTGGTCTCACACCCACTCTTTCTTGTGGAAAAAGAGATATGGATGCACGGGTTCCCTCACCTGCCATCTCCTTAACCACTCACTCCTGAACTTTTCTCCCCTCAGCACAAGAGCTTCCTTGTTCTTCTCACAATAGGCCCACTTCAGCTACTTCACTGACTGTCCCATCAAGTGGCTCTAGTCACCCATCTGATCCCTCCTTCCATCTCCTGGCCAGTCTTGGTCACCTAGGCTATCACTCCTCTTTGATGTCAACTCCCTCTGCTGCCAGCCTGGATATCGTGTTGTCTGCCCCAAGCTAATCCCCTCACTACTGTACACAGCCCTTTTAGGACTCTCCCTTTGGCCCTTTCTCAGTATACCTCTGCTTCCTGATGGATGGCTCAGGAGCTTTAGAACCTTTCGTTCCACGCAGACTTTCTTCCTAGCTGTTGCCCATCTTCCTGGGAGATGCAGTCACTCTACCTTCCATGTCCCATCCTCAGGGTGCCTGGAGAACCTTCAACACTGACACCCCAGATCCACCAAGCTGGACCTTGAACTACACAGCAGCCATCTTAGCCATTACCCAGAGACCTAGAAGTCCATCAGAGTTCAGAGCCCACAGGCTCTTAAGCTGCCTCTTTGCCTCTCCCTCCTATTACGATGGTCCCTGTGACAGAGGCAGAGGCACTGACATGCAGAGCTCCTGCTCACCTTGGCCCCTCCTTTTGGCCCAGTCACTGTTCCCACTGCAGGCAGTACACCAAGTCCATCCACATACTCATTAGGTAGGGCAGGAAGGGACAAAAAACTCCCTGTGTTCCCTGCCCCATGGAGACGCACCCATGTGGCAGTCAAGGGGTGAGAGTCTATCCCACACCAAATATCTTAAAGATTTATCACATTGTGCCCATCCCAGCCCCAGCAGTGACAGCCCAAACCAGTCACAGCTCAAGCACAGTAGGACACTTAGCAGCCTTATCAAAGAGAAACAACCAACACAGGTAACCTGAACTTACTCTAAACCAGGAAATGTCTACACCATAAACACAGGTTTGTATGCTTCTACACAACATGCCAGGGCCCCTGAGACAGCAGGCCAGGGCCAGAGCAGGGGTCAGGGAGGCAGAGAAACCCACAGGGAAAAAGTCAAAGCACATGGTTTCTGAGGGCCACTCCCGAGACAGACACACAGAAAAAGTAGATGAAGCACATACCTGATGCTACGGGAGCTTTCTTCTTCAGACCTGCAATGAAAAGAATACATACTTAGATACCACATCTTCCACTCAAGGGACAGGGACACAGACTCCTCAGCTATTCCTGAGACCCGTTACCAGCACAGCAAATTGCCAGCAGGCCCAGCCCCAGCATGGCTTGGCTGTTCATTTCACTCAAGTCCACCTTGCAAGCCACCCCTCCCAGAACTCTTGGGGCTTCATTCTCTTTATTGCTTGGACTCATGTCATCCTAGGAGTTGGTGGCAAACTCCAAAGAAGGGCTTGCTGCTCAGAAATGCTGTACAGGGAGCATACCAGAAGCTAGGTACATGAATGAGTAAGGAAGGGGCTGAAGGTCCCCCTGTGTCCCCTGAAGGAGTCCTCCGAGTGATTCCCACGGCCATCTCTACTTTCAAGAATCCAGAAATCAATGACAGCCACTTCTCAGAACAGACAAAACTAAATGTCCAGAAGCTGGACATTAGATTCTAGTGCACAAGTCTCACACAGAATTAAAAGCACAAGGTGTCAACAGAGCTACCTTCTTTCTCCACTCCAAGAAGGTGCTTTGGGGTTAAATCTCCTACTGCTAATGATGGAAGCCCTAGGTAGGCTTCCTGGAGCAAGGAGAAAACACCACAACACACATTCAGGAATTTTGTATCTGGATGCTCCAATCTGGATTTTATCACCAGAAAGCAAAGAGAAATAAAAAGGTACTTAATCGAAGTCAGACAGCTTATCTTTCTGCCCAAGGCCTGTAGCTAACTCTTCAGCACACACAGGACCAAGACAGCTTCCCCAGGAACAGGCCTTTCTGACCAGTCTCAGCCTCCTCCATGAACTATGCAGTAACCATAAGAGGGAGAACAGGTACAGTGTCCCATTTATCTGTGGTGGATATGTACTGAGGCCCCAGAAGATGGCTGAAACCACAGCTGGTACCAACCCCTATGTGATGGTTAATCTTGACTATAAAATTACTAAAGCACACCCAAGGGTGTCTGTGAGGGTGTCTCCAGAGGCGATTAGATTCTGAAAGCTCTGACCTGATCTATGGTTTGATGGATCCACTGATGGATTCAAGTGTGGGAGGTGCCGTGGCTGCAGAAGGTGGGGTGTGGTTGGAGGAAGTGAGTTGTTACGGCTGTGCTTTTGAAGGTTATGTGGGGGCCCTGGCCCTGGCCTGTTACTCTCCTTGGCTTCCTGGCCATCATGATGTGAGCAGCTTTGTTCCTCCACACCCTTCAGCCACAATGTTCTGCCTCAACACAGTCCAGAATAAGGCAACCAGCTCTCCATGACTGGAACCCTCTAAAACCAAGAGCCAGAATAAATTTTCCTTCCATTAAACTATTGGCTTCAGACACTTGTCATGGGGATGAAAAGTCTGACACTTGCTGTAATTTAGTGCCTTTTTCGTCTTTATGGAGCACTCAGGCATCATGGCCATAAATTCTTAAGTTTGAAGTATGACAGCAAACACGCCGATTTCTTTTTCCTTTCCATGACTGCAGACAGATGATTCACTCTTACCATACCTCAGCCACGATTTTCCTTAGTAGGTCAAGAACTTTTCACCTTTGCACTCTGAGCAAGTACTTAACAGCTGTTCCTTGGTGCGTCTCAGTTGCCACTGTCACTACTCTGGTTTTGAGATCACTGCTAATTAAACGAGGGTCACTTGAGTACAAGCACCGTGATATCGACATAGAACTGATCATTGGGACAGCCGATGAATGACTAACAAAGGGGTAACATATACAGCATGGATACACTGGACACGTCCTAGGAAAGATGGAGCAGGAGGGTATAAGATGTATCGCACTGATTAGTGTGTAATTATAAACACAGCACGAGGGCTGAAGAGAAGCCTAAGTAAGTGAGAGCACTTGCTACTCTTCCAGAGGACCCAAGTCCAGTTCCAAGCATCCGTATCAAGTGGCTCATAACCTCCTGTAACTCCAACTTCAGGGGATCAATGCCCTCTTCTGGCCTATGTGGGTACCTCCTCACATAGCACCATACACATACACACAAATAAAAATAAATATTTTTAAAGGACAAGGGTTTTTGTTGTTGTTGTTGTTATTAATAAGCAGCATGATTTTTTTCTGGAATGTTCATTAAATACTTTTGGATTGTGATTGAGTGTATCTGACAAAAGCACAGGAAGCACAGCCCTAGACAGGTAAAACAACTGAGGTTCCCAGCAATAAGTGTTCCGGGTACCTAAGCACTATTGAAAAGGCACCAGGCTCCCTATGCAGCAGTTCAGTGTGGGTATCAGAGCATGAAGCAAGGGTCACGCTGCTCTACACAGGCAGGGGGTGGGGGTGGTCGTGGAATATGGGAATAGTCAAAAGGCCCCAAGTGGTCTCCTGACCCCAGAGGACTAGGGACAAGTTCCCAGTGAGCACTGGGAAGCTGAAGACTCCACAAAGCCATTCTCAGCCTGAAGACAATCTAGTCACAGCAACAGGAAAGGCAATCCCCAGGAGCAGACACCAAGAGTTTTTGTGTTTTACTTTGTCGTTTGATCACAGCTAGGAGAGAAGAGAAAGTACGCAGGGGACAACAGAGGGAGGGGGAGAGAGAATGAGAACAAACATGTGTCATATACACATGTGTGTGCAGGCATACATCTCAATCCTAACCCCCTTCTAGGTTGTGCTGCCTTACAAAGTCATGCCTGTCCTGTGAGCCTCTAGGGAGGCCCCTATGGGGAGGGACTAAGTAGTTTAGCTTGTTGCTAAAACACTGAAAGGCCCTAGATGTGCCACACAGAGAAACTAACTCTGACCCTGAGCAATTCCATATGCCCTCCTGTGGTGTCTATTCTTGGCTGTCAACATGTCTGGATCTATGCGCTTCTTAGTTTTTATTGTCAATTTGACACAACCTAGAGTCAACTGGAAAGAAGAAACCATAATTGATGAAGTGCCCAGGTCAGACTGGCCTATGTCAAAGTCTGAGAGGAACTGTCTTGATTGATGAATGATGCAGAAGGTCTCAGCCCACTGCAGGAAGGACCATCCCTAGGGAGGTGGATCTGGACTATGTAAGAAAACTAGCCAAGTGTGAGCCAGTGAGTAAATCAGTAAGCCGTATTCTTCCCTGGTTTCTGCTTCAGTTCTTGCTCTGACTTCCCTTGATGATGGATTGTGACCAGAGAGTTGTAAGCTAAAATAAACTCTCTTCTCTCGCAAGGTGCTTTTGATCAGAGTGTTTCATCATAGCAACAAAAAGAAAACTAGAACACTTCCATAGCCTGACCCCACTTAGTGTTTGTGAGTTCCCCTGAGATTGTTTTGCATGCCTGCAGGGCATCTGGCCACTCTCTTTGAAATCACAACCAGTCTGATCTCCATAGGGAAGTCTTTCGTGGGAACTCTTTGCCACTGCTTTTAGGGTATCTCCAACTGTGGGTGCAGTTCAACAAACATGGAGATAGCATGCATTTGCTATCTTAATCGTTTTGGGGTCCTGTATTATGTTGCCACAGATGACTTGCATGTGGTTCCTTCCAGTGGCTCTCTCATAGCACACTGAAGGTGGCTTCTATTTAGCCTCACATGAGGGTCTCTCACTACTGCCTGTCCACTCAGTAAATAAATGTCCATCATGTCCACTGTGCAGCCCCAGGGATCACACAGGCAGAGACTTCTTGCTCTATGACAGGGTTATATCAAGGTCAGCTCAAGCCAGTAGTCCTAGCAACCTGGGATGCTGCAAGACCAGGAGATGCCAGGTAACAAAGCAGAGGCCTGAATTGCCAGTCTCTAGGATCAAGCCCAGTACTGCTCCTGACTGGCTTCCATGTGGATTCTAAAGTCATTCAACCTGTGTAAGCCTTAATTTCCTTATGGATTATAGAGGAAAACAACAATTAGCCCTCAAGAATATAATAAAGAGAAAACCCAGATGCTCAGCACTTAGTAGCTGCCAACTAGGCTGCATTTTTTTGCCACCTGTCTGCATGTAAAATGGAGACTATATGGTGCCCCAGCCATGAGGCTGCTTTGTGGATGCTCTGAGGCTGACCATGGGGCTTATAGCAATTTTGGAGACTTCTGGAACGGCTGCAGTGTTTGAAGAGCTGAGCCACACATGGACCTGGCATGGAGCAAGTCAAGACATGTCTGTGTGGGAAATTGTGGTAAAACAGCTCATACCTCATCTCACATTCACAAGATGCCCCTGAACACCATCAAATTGAATTGCTAGTTCAAGAGTAGAAGCTGCTAATTTGGAAACAAGATGCAGAAAGCTGTAGAAACTCTGAGAAGATGAGCTCTCTATGATTAATGTGCAGGTGTGCACACACGTACCCATAGGGGCATGCATCTATACACAGGGATATTAATATGTGAGCTTAGGGGTAGGCATGTGCGCCTGTGTGGGTATGTCTTCATTTTACGTTAATATGCACATGTTGGTATACATGTATGCCAATTCATGTGCATATATGTGTTTGATAGCTACATGGGTATAAATGTGTGCAGGGGGCTATGCATTGTGTCTGTGTGGTACGTGGAATGCATGCACTCGACTATGGTTCTGTCATCAATGAGCATGGGAAGAGGCAGCAGAGGATCTAAAGTGTCCCTGAACCCTCTGGTTCCTTCCAAGGAAGATGAGCACTCAGAATAGGATAGATTTCTAAACTGAAGGGAGCAGGTATAAGGTCACAGGGGTCACCCTTACACTTGCTGACAGGTCTTCAAAGCCAAGAAGATCCATTCACTGTGCCTGTGCTGAGGTCCCAGATGCTATAGTTTGTGTTGTTTGAGAGACCAGGAGATGAGCAGTGGTTTGAAAGGGGAAGGACAAGGACAAGAGGAAGAGAAGGTGGGTCAGCCTAGCTGGTATCAAGTTGTCTTCATGCTTCACCTCCTATACAGGTAGCCAAGGGCTTCAGCAAGCAAAGAAAGGCAGGTGCTAGCAGAAGACTGCTCAGGCTGGTGTGCACTGGCATGCCAAGTCCTTCTGGGCCTTACTGGACTTATGGACCTCTACAAATTGAAATCTTCATCTCCGAGACAGCTGGGGTCTGCAGAGGGCTCTGCCACTCTGAATAAATGCCGACCCAAATAAGAAGGTCACCATGAGCAATGCAGGATAGTGCAGAGAAAGAGACTCTGGATGGCAGAGGATAGAAATGTCTATTTCTCACACAGCAGCTGACACCAGGGTCCATGCTTGTGCGTCATAGACTGCGGAATTCCATGGCAACAGCCGGGTGGGTAAATTGTTCAGGCTGGGCTGTTCTCTGCTATGGGAGATCCAAACTTGGTCCCGAGTACTGGCATCTCGGTCCTAACACCCACAAAGAAATCCCCTTAGGCAAGAAGGGATTCTGTCATCAGCAGTCAAGTGCCAGGATTAGTATAAATTCAAGTCTGAAGCCACCACCAGTCTTGTGTGGTGACAAGCAGAAAGCCTAAGAAAAACAAGTAAAAATCAAGTGTAATCTTCCACATGAGGTCATTACTCTTACACTCTTCAAGTCCATGGTGCACTGGCTTTCCTATGAATCTTTTGCTGTAGTAGAAGTGATGCAGTTGACAATGTTCTGTGCCAGCCTCACTCACTTGATGTGAATTAAAGCAATCTTCCTGTCACCTTGATCTGGAGGTCCTCAGGCTCCCAGACCAAGGCAGGTCCCTCTCCATCCATTCTGGAGCACTTTGCCCTGAGGACTCAATCCAAATTCTACTCCAATGCCTATAGCCAGGAGGCCCAGGTCTGCCCTTTCTCTTCCCCAGCTTCTTAGGGGTCCTATATACATCTAGCTGTCTGCTTCAGCCACATACACTCCACTCCCTGTCCCCCACTGCCAGGCACCCCAACTTGAGCACCTTAGAAACTGCTATTCCCCTACCTGGGAGCTGTTCCTGGCTCTTGAATTAAATGATTCTCTCCCATCATTCACATTACACTTCAGATACCACCTCCTAGAAGACAGGCCCTCCCTGTGTCCTCCTCTCAATAGCCTGGTCTATCCAGCCATGACGCCCTACCTCGTTTCCCCCACTTGTCTTTACAGGGACACATCATGGTCTGAAGCAAGCTGTCCTGGTTGTCTGTTTACTGTCTTCTGCTTGGAGATGGCAAGCAGGGCTTGTCTTGTTTATCTGTCTTACTAATCCCTGCAGAGTCACTGTGGAATGCTTCAGGACACTTGCAGCAGCAACGTCACAGGGCAGTGGCTACATTCATGTCACCCTTTCTTGCTGTTGTTCAGGACTATCCTCTGAGCCAAACCGCCACCATCTTCATCAGATCATCAGGACCCACTTGCTAAGGCCATCATGGATGGGCTTGTGGACTACTGACTCTCTCAGAGAAGGAGGAGTGGGCAGGGTCACTGAACCCTTATCTGAGTAGCAAGCTACCCCCACCACACCCCTGCCTGCCAGTTGTATGCAATCCTGCCCAAACTGTATGTGACCTCAAGGACTCAGGGAGGGGCTAGAATATAAAAAATGGGGAAGACTAAGGGAAGAGGGCTCCATCTATGATGGAGAAATCATCATCCCTGCTGGGTAAAGACTTCTCAGTGTGGCCTTTCTTGGAGTGGGAGCACCCACAATCTCTAAGTAACCCCTTATCTATGCTCTGTAAGGAAGCCAAATAAACTCATTGTTCCCCAGAGTGAACTTGGTGAAATCGTGCCTCAGTTTGGGACTTAGAGAGAAGAAAAGATGTTTGTATATGACTTGCCCATTTATAGATACACCCCATTTTCTGATCATAAATACAATGTAGAGAACATAGTCCCTGACTCTAACAATGGCTTCAGCTAGTGGGCTCAGAAGTACAGCTCAAATACGGCAGCTAGATGTTCACAGCATCACCATGTTACATCCCCAAGAGTCTGAACTAAAGACACGACAGTAGCCCCACCAGCCCTGGCCATGAGTAGACAGCATCTAGGTCAGCACTACCCAGTCGTCATCCAGAGATCAGACTCAATTCTAGAAAGCCTGGGTGGACCCAGGTGTGCATTTCTAACAAGTTTCCAGGAGAGGCCTCCGGCAGCCATCCTCACACTGCCCTCTGGTTCCATCAGTGATCAGCACTTGGGCTACACACTGACTCAGTCCCTTGCACTGTGCTTCTGCCCTTCCCATTCCCCTCCTCTGGTCTACTGGCTACAGACCCAGCAGGAAGCATAAGCTTTTCCCCACCTTGCTGCCCTAGGCAACTATCTTCATTTGGCTGAGTGAGTGGGTTCATGTCTGTATTTTTCCATAAATATGTGCATGGAAGCATGTATGTGAATCCCTGTGTGTGCTGTGTGTGTGTGTGTATGTGTGTGTGTGTGTGTGTATGTGTGTGTGTGTGTGTGTATGTGTGGTGTGTGTGTGTGTGTGTGTGTGTGTGTTGTGTGCGTGTGCGCTCAGTGGCAGCTACACCCTATCTGCTACTCATTCCTTCTACGTCCTCACTTCATTCATGCTTTCCTGGTGCAGCCATAGTTTCCTATCTACAGTCTATCCTCGTGCCAACATCTACCAACACACATCAGGAGGCTCTCGTTGTTATCCTCTCCATTAGGTTCAGCGACTTGCCCTAGGCCACACAGCAGGCAAGTAAAAGAACAGGCACTATGTGTTTCCCAAGTCTCTTGTGAAAGTCTGTGACAGCAGCTGCAGGCTGAACTACTCAACAAATCGCAGCAGCTGTTAAGTAAAGGCAGAAAGAATCGAACAACAAAAAGATGTCAGCATTTGGGGTGCACCACATGTATCTAGTCTTTCCATTGCCACAGCTCCTCCCCAGCATCACAGCTGCAAGAAGAGTTCCCTCTTGAAGGGACACCACAGGCTCAGGCCACAGATGGACACTGATTATGTCAGCTATGTCCTCAGAGTGATAGAAAGCTGGTTTGCGTAGGCACAGTGACTCTTGCATTGCTGTTCCCTGGGAGGAAGGCCCTGTGGGAAGAACAGTTCCCTGCATCCCCAGGCCTTGACTCCTTGTGGCGGGTGATTCCTGTGAGATGATAGACACCAAAGAGTAATGGGAACCCATGTCAGGCTGTGCTGTCATGGGAGCACCATTTCCTCT
>CABHPH010120366.1:0-25719 GCA_902168325.1 Peromyscus nudipes
AGGTGCACGGAGTTTAGTTCCTCCAGTGAAATGACAAGTGTCAGAGAGGGGACTCTGGGGCTCACGCTGAGAAGTTCTTTGAGGCTTCTCACGCAAAAGAGCCAACCGTGGTTGGATGCTACCAGCTTGCAGCGGCAAGGCTCAGTTTTCAGGATCCCTGTGTGCGGGGACACTCTGGGACTTGGGGGGAGGAAGTCACTGAGCTAGAAGACTTGTGCGTGGCTGCACCACTCCCTTGACAAAGTTCAAGGAGGCCATTGGAGTCTTCAGAGTTCCAGTGACATGTGATTTGGGTTGCCCATCTAAATGTTTGGTTTATGCTTAAATTTGCACAAAGAACTCTCCCCCAAAACTTATATAAATGTCAAGATCCACAAACCATCTGCCTGTTCCTGGGGTCGGTCTCTCCACAGTATGAATTAAAGCCCTCCTTCACTGTTACCTTCTTCAACAATAGCTGTAGCTCCGAATCCATCTGCGTGGCCCGGTCGGTCCTGTTGAACTTGACAAACTTTAGCAGGGAGAGAAAATAGCCTCTTTTCAACACTACTTCCCGTGTCCTGGGTTCACCTGTTTGATTCGCAGGGTCTGCAATTACTTCTCTTTACCTGAATGAAGACAAAAGAAGAAGGCAGCCTGGCTTGAAACCCAACCAAGGCCATTAAACAGAGGAGGTAAATCTTCAGGGACACAATGGGATGAATGCACTTCAGTCTGGTGTGTAGCCACTGCTGCGCTACTGCTGCGCTCTGGGCTCTTGGCCATGGAAATTGCCTTCCGACGACGGTATACCCCTTGCTTTTATATCATCGGTCCATCTGTTGTCGGCAGCGAATGTGGAGGAATAGTTTCCGGGAGGGAGAGTTTGAACGTCTATTTGACGGGACATCATAAGCTGAGTGATGGTGTAAGTCATCTTCAGTCACTTCTCTTTCTCACAAGTGCCATTTCATCTGTCAGAGAATTATAGAGTCCTGGTAAGTTTCCCCCAAAGCTAGAGTGTGGTATTCCTAAAGAGAATAATAATGGACTTTACCCACACCTGGGAATTTAACCCTTAACTTTACCATCATACAGTGTGGGCACTTTAATGGCATGCAGCTCTGAATGCATCTTGGCATTTGGAACCAGGCCTTTCTGCCTACAAAGAACCAAAACCAGAACCAGAAAGTCAGGTAGCTTCAATTGCTACCTGACTGCTGAGAGATACCTCATTTCCATCACTGGATGCCCAAAGCAGTATTTGTAATGGAGTATTTCATTTCCAACATATTAACAAACATTTTGCAAATCATGTGCTAGTGGGAAGGTATGTGGGATATGTGTTCTGTGTCACTAGAATCATTTAAATATATTTTAATTAGTTCTTTGAGATTGGCATACAATGTACTCACCTCCACTCCTCCCCCTAACTTCAGATCCACCCCCAACTTGCCCATGCTCTCAAAACTTCGTTTCCTATTATTTTAATAACCTCCTGAGGAGTCCAGTTTCCACTGTCTGTATACTCATGGGTATAGGGTCATCCACTGGAGTGTGGTTAACCTAGCGTGAAACTCATCCTTATAGGAAACTGACTCCTCTTCCCCAGAAAACATCCTCTGTCTACAGCTGGTGTGAGCGCATGAAGCCCTTCCTACTCCAGGCTAGAATGTCAAATGGCTTGATCTTAATGCAGGTTTTATGCAGGCAACCACAGCTGCTGTACATGGCAACCATATCTGCTGTACAAGACAACCATAACTGTTGTTCAAGACAACCATAGCTGCTGTGCAAGGCAACCATAGCTGCTGTGCAGGGCAACCACAGCTGCTGTGCAAGGCAACCATAGCTGATGTGAGCTTGAGCATCAGTCCTGTGATGTCCAGAACACAATTTGCTTCAGTTATCCCTGCCTGGCTCTTCTAATTATTCTTTCCACCCTGTTTTAGTGAGGGTTTCTATTGCTGTGAAGAGATACCACAACAACCACAACTCTCATAAAGGAAAACATTTCATTGGGACCAGCTTACAGTTTCAGAGGTTTAGTCCATTATCATCACGGCATGATATGGTGGCATGCAGGCAAACATGGTGCTGGAGAGATCTACATCTTGATCCCACAGGCAACAGGAAGTGAACTATGTACCACCCTGGGCATAGCTTGAGCATGTGATACCTCAGAGCCCACCCCTACAGTGACACGCTTCCTCCAACAAGGCCACACCTCCTAATAGTGTCATTCCCTGTGGGCCAAGCATTCAAACACAAGTCTGTGGGGGCCATAGCTATTCAAACCACCACAGACCCCCTTTTCCACGATGGCCCTGAGCCATAGGAATGAGGTAGTATAGGTTTCCCATTTGTAGCTGAGAAAGCCACTAATTATTCATTGCACTTGGACCAGTTTCTGCTTTAACCACTATCCACTATAGAAAGAAATTTCTCTTAATAGGAACTGAGGTCTGCACCAATCTATCAGTATACAGCTGCAAGTTTAGACAGCAGTTTGACACTGTGTCCATTGACCAGAATCATAGTAATAGATTCACACTCTAGGGCCTGTGAGTCTGTGTTTTGGGCCAGATTTACAGTACTAAGCATACATTTCCTCTTAAACCCAATCAGAAAGTGGTTAGTTACCCTCGTAACATAGGAACCCATGGACATAGCTTGCCATTCCAATTATTGTAGTCCATAGGTTCAAAGCTGGGCAAAACTGTTGATAATAAACAGCATTACTTCCCTCATTTTATAGAAAATAAACGTTTGTTTTCATATAGTATATAGTTACTATGATAGTCTTTCTGAATTCAAATTATCTTTTGTTATATTAGTCTCTTTATGTAACAGTCCTGTTGTCTGTAAATATTCCCAACTGGTAAAAATCTCACAAATGAGCTATTCTCAATTGCAGTTTAATCTAGCTTTTTCCTCACATTGATTGTTAGAGGTACCACTTATGGAATTCCTCTGACATCCCAGGCCTAACAAACTTTAGAAAAGTTATCTTATTTAATTTACTCATTGTCATATCATAAGAGACACAAAAAAAATCAGGGGATTCACTCAAGATTATCCACCAAATTAGCTTCAGGTTTCTTTGGTTTCAAATATAATAAGTTAAAAGAGAGTTGAACTCTTTATAGCAACTCAAATCTGATATACAATTAAAACCAGCAATAAGTCAGAAAATGAAAGTCGTATTTACATCAAATACATTTTATTCGTAATCCAGACAATGACCACAGTAAATACAAGCTTTGCAGTCAGCTTGCACTGTGAGAAATACTCACATAGGCAGGAGTTAGGAACTTTGTTCAATAGTACTTATTTTGAAAGTTTTACTTCTGTAAAGTTGAATAATGTACCAAAAGAAATAATTTTATTACAATTTTTTAGAATATTTTCCACACCATATTTAGTATGATTGTTGAAGTTGTGATCATTATTTTCTCCTTCTTTTTTTCTTTCTTCCTTTCTTTCCTTCTATCTATCTTTCTTTCTTTCTTTCTTTCTTTCTTTCTTTCTTTCTTTCCAGTGGTGGGGAATCCAACATAGGGTTTCTCACATGCAAAGCAAGACCTGTTTCACTGAACTGCTTTCAGCCCTTCATTTTGTTAATAATTTTAAGATATTATCATTTCCAAGTATACAAAGATAAAACAATTCTGTGTCCTAGTATATATGACATTCTACTCTTCTAACTGTTCTTTTATTTATCTGTGGTTCAGCACAGTCAATTATAGTCATGTGAGAAGTGATTATTAAAAGGTATTTGAGGCAGTTTCCTTAGCAGTAAAGATATGTTCCCCCATGGGAGGCAATAAATAAACTGTTCAATAACTATTTAAATACTAATATTGACATTTAAATAGGCTAGGGATAAGCAAACACAGAACAGTTAATCTAACAACATTTTATTTTTAGTTGGAACATTTATACCATTCACATTTAGTGTAATTGTTGAAAGGTTACATTCAAGTCAATAATCTCACTGTTTGCTTTCTATTTATACCATTATTCTTTCTTTTCTCTCTTTTTTGTCTTCTTTTGAACTAAATGAATACCCATTTTATCTCTCCTACTAGACAAACTCTTTTAAAATGTTCTAACTACATTTATATTTTGTATGTGAGTATGTGTGTGCCTCTGAGTTGGTTCTCTCCACTCATCTAGTACATCCCAGGGATCAAACTCAGGACACCAGGCTTGGGAGCAAGCACTTTACCCACTGATTTTTGCCTTAGCTGGACTCTTTGTTTCATGGTTTAAGTGGTTGCTTTAGAATTTGTGGTTATATCTCTGGCATGCACCTCTCTACTTTCAACTGTATACCAATGTGATTTACTCCTTCCCAAACACTTAACCTTGCATGTTATATATCTCACACTGCATTGTTTGGATTTAAATACTGGATTTAAACAGTTATTTCCATCTTGGATTTCTTTAACATTTGGGATAGAACCTATGGATGAAGAATGCAAGTAAAAAAAAAAGGTTGCTGTGGATCAGCTGTATATACACAAACAGTATGCCAAGAACTTTAGAATTTCAACTCAAAACTTTTGAAGTGTTCAATGTGGAAATACAACAGTTCAAAGAAGATGTAGAAGGAAAATAAGAGAACTGAAATACAATGTTAAAGAATTATAAGAGAATTAGAAGGGAAGTAAGTACTGTAACAAAATAAAATTTAAAACATGAAATATGTTTTAAAAACTATGAAAACACCAGTAAGAAATGTAGATAATGTGAGGAATAACCACATTGAAAAGCCAATTTTAAAAAAAGAAGCAAGAAAGGAAAATTAGAAAGGCAAATATGTGATGGGTAACCTTAATTGTCAACTAGACTATGTACAGACTCACCTAGGAAGGAGACTTTTATGGTACCCACGAGGGAGTTTCCGGGGAGTTTTAACTGAGGCGAGAAGACTCACCTTGATGTGGGGGGCTCCTTTCAATGGACTGGAGCCTCGGATGAATAGAAAGAGAAAGGCAAAGGCACTCTGACCTTAGCACTTGTTTCTCTCTACTTCTTGAGAGCAGACACCATGTGCTCAACTGCTTCATACCTGTACTACCATACCTTCTTGGCACATTATTACAGTACCCCTCTGTCTTAGTTAGGGTTTCTATTGCTGTGATGAGAAACCCCATGATCAAAACAACTTGGGGATGGAAGGTAAGTTGATTTGGCTTGCATATCATAGTCCACTAAGGAAAGCCATGGCAGGAACCTGGAAGCAGGAGGTGAAGCAGAGGCCGTGGAGGAGTGCTGATTACTGCCCTGCTCCTCATGGATTGCTCAGTCTGAGTTCTTATAGAACCTTCAAAACCACTACCACCTGAGAGACTCTTACACTACCATGTTCAGCTGCCAGCACAAGGTACAACCTTGGCTGTATCTGGAACACAGCTTCTGTGTGCCAACTCTCAGGAAACACTTCCCAGAAGACTTCACCTCAGCGACTCTGGTCTCTTCTTAATCTTTGTTAATTTCTCAGTTCCATCTGACCAGCATTGCTATCCCAGCAAAGCAAAGGGTTCACTTTAGTAGTTCTGGTAACTTGTTAATCACAGCTGATTCGTCAGCCCTAGCTAACCAGAACCAACAGATTGCTTTAGTATTCTGGTAACTTGTTAATCACAGCTGATTTTTAAGCCCCAGCTAACCATAACCAATGGATTGCTTTAGTAGTTCTGGTATCTTGTTAATCACAGCTGATTCTTCAGTCCCAGCTAACCAAAACTACAGAATCTTAATTCAAACTAACAAATGGCCCCAATAGAGTGTTTAAAGTTCTTTCTGAAACTTCACTAGCCAGGCCTCCGTTGTCTGCATTTCTCTCAACACACTTATCTTCCAAGCTCCCATAGAACAGATCACCAAGCTTTGAACACTCAATGGCTTTTCTAGGCCAAAGTTCCAAGGTCCTTCCACAGTACCTCCAAAACAACACAGTCAGGTCTGCCACAGCACTACCCCACTCCTGGTACCAATTCTTGTCTTAGTTAGGGGTGTCTACTGGTATGATGAAAACACCATGACCCATATCAAGATGGAGAGCAAGGGGTTTATTTGTCTCGCCTATCACACCCTCAAAGCATGAGTCGAAATAAAGCATCCTTCTGAAGTTGGTCGTTTGTCACAGCAACAGCCAAGGGGACCAACACAGAAAATGTGAAGAAATGGTCGACACTGGAGATAGACGTGGTTTTGGAGTAGACGCTGAAGAAAAACAGTCAAGCAAATGGATGTAAGTAATGAATTTTAAAGTAAAATCTGAGAGTGTTTTTGTTGAACTAAAAGCCTAGGAAACGTCATGCTGAGCAAGCACATTGAGTACAAAGGAATTGACAAAAATGGTCAACATGAAGACATTTTCAATCACGCTCATGAACTTTAAAGTATACTTTCATGTAGCCAGTTAAAAAGATGTTATTTGTGAGGAAAAGAGAAATAAGTCTTATTATATATATATATATATATATATATACACACACATATATATGCAGCATTTGAAACCAGAAGACATTAAAATCAGGACAATGTAATATGCTTATTCAGAGAGACATATGACTCAAAGATTTTATCCAGACGAGCTATCCATTAAGCACAGCCCATTAAAAAACAGTTTTGATTATGCTAAAACTCAGAAAACATTTCTCTAGAGGCTAAACTGCAGCCAGCCATAAATATATAAGAAATAGCAAAATGAGGGATGGTCTTTGAATTTTTTTTAATCTTAGAGCTAAGGCTAAAGCCAATCTTTAATGACAGAACTGAATACAAATATTCAAGTGGATGAAAAAATCAAGACAAATACAGTGCAGTTATAAATGGCTACACAGTGTGGTTTCCACCTCCATATGGCAGGCACTGGAAGCATAAGGAGATCTCAGAAGGATGGACTGATTGTAGGCATTTTTAGTTCATATCTGTCCATTTATAACAGAGAAATAGGGTGGGAATGTAAGTGACAATATCTGTGCCCTCAACAACAAAACTAACGAAGGTAATGGTGTCTTGGTAATGCATCATTTCAATAAAGAGTGCTCGTCAATCCCCAAATGCAGAACTAGTTCAGAATAGCTTCTCTGAGGATAATACACTGGAACTTTAAAAAACAAAAAATTAAAAGTTCTTCCACAGATAGTTTTAAGTAACTCTTGCATAAAATAGATAATGCAAAAAAAAAAAAAAGAAAATCAGCAACCAGAGCAAACCACACACCAATGTATATGAGGTACAGACCCAGCAGCACCCACAAGAAAATGACATATGAAAATATTCAGTCTTTTGAAGAAGCAATGAAAAATTAATTATGTCAATAACTCACTATTGGTTCAAACACAAGACGCTAGAATGCAGGAATAATATGCGTAATATGCACAATTGTATGCTAAAGTTCATGTGTTTAAATGACAGTGAGAAGTTTGCTACCAGGGAAAGAAAAGTAAAGTTAACATTAGAAGTCAGCATGTAACAATGATGTTCAGAATGAGAATGAACATCCAATAAGCTCTAATAGATCCTCCACATTTATGAATATATATATATATATACTTCTGTTCCTTTAGAGAATGCTGACACATTGAATTACAGTAAAATCGACTTCAGAACAATATACTGTTCAGAGAAGAAAATGTATAGGAGAAATTATTTGTAGCACATTTATCTAACAATGATTTAGATCCAGAATATATTAGGGAGGGAAATCTTCTCTAAGTTAGAGACAGACAATCAAAAAGAAAAATGATTTTAAAAAAGACTTTAAAAGTTATTTTTGTGGAACAGGAGAGATATAAAAATAACTTTTAAAAAAACTGTAGGAAGTTTTTCTCAGTACCATTGACCATCAAGCAATGCAAATAAAAGTATGGTGAGCTACCGCCACGGCCACAGGATGGGCAAGTTTAGAAGAGAGGAAGAGTCACAAATAGTGGCAAGGATTTGGTGATGCTGGCACTTTCAGACACCGACGGGGACATAAACTGCTCAACCCCACCAAAGCTAGCCATGCCTGAAAGCTAAGCATGCGTTGTGTGCGACAGGAACGTATCCAGAAGTTCAAGAAGAGACATCTAAAAAAATTTTCACAGCAGCCCTGTATGTGATGCCCCAGACCTCAAGCGACCCAAAAGCAATCAACAGTAAAATGGAAAAGTGTTGCATCGGTGCATGATGCAATACACAACAGAATGACAGTATAAAAATCTATAGTTAATACAAGGACATGACCGAATATAATACACCTTACAGTACAGCCTACAACTGACAGGGACGGGCTCACAGTGTGTGGTTTTGTGCGTACGCAGGACACACGATCAGCAGACAGAATTGCCTTATGTAACTAGAAACAGGAGCAGTGGCTAATCCCCGAGGTGGAGGAACTAGAACTTGGATGGCTGAATGGGCTCTTCAGACACTGGTTACATTTTATTATCAATCTGGATTCTATTGTACAGATGGGCTGTTTCTGGAAGGTTTTACAGATGTACCCTGATGCTCATTTTTTCTGCAGGTAGGTGTTTAGTTCCATAGTAAATTTTAACCAATATGTGGTGATATTACTAAAATGCTTTTTACTGTGTGGAAAAGTTTAAAGAAATAAGGTCATTAAATTCAATACTCATCTTTTTGGGTAAATAAATTAAAAAATTTCAATTCAATCATCAGATCCCAAAATTAGAATTTCTCAAGGCAAAAATATCAGGGAAATTATGACGAAAAATGTTTTCCATGGCTACTTATTAATCACTCACCCATCGTTCCAAAGACAGAAGAGCTGCCCTCCCTTGCCCAGCTTTCATTCTGAAGCTCTGGACGCAATGGGAGGAGCTAAAATTACAACCCGTTCTATCTGGGACAGAGCCTGGAAATCCATCAGACTAACATGATGATGATTGAATGGTTTAAATATAAGACTATTTGCAAGGAGCCAAGAAAATATCTGTGCTCAGGAGAACATGACACCAGGCAGAAAACGCATGTAAGTCACTCCAATAGCAATCCCATTTTCCAAAAGCTACTGCCACTTCGTTTATAGAAATATGAATTAATTAGAGTTATGTTCAAGCTGGTAACACATCAAAGTAAAATATGGCAAATATTTTTTTTTAAGTCTCCGTTTGCTTCCTTACCTATGAAATGAGAGGATGGAACTGGATAACTTCTATATTTACTCATCTATACCAGTCACTTTTCCGATGCTCTGATACAATACTATGACCAAAAGAAAATTATAGAAGAAAAGGCTATTTTACCTCGTTGTTCCCGATGAACACAGTGCAGAAAGGCTGGAGAAGACATCGTTTGGCAGCAGGACCAGGGAGCGAGCTGCTCACACGTCCATCCACACACAGGGAGCAGAGAGAGGGGCTGACTAGGAAGTGGAGTGAGGCTATCAATTTTCAAAGCCCACCTCCAGTGATGTGCTTCCTGCAGCAAGGCTGTACCTTGTAAAGGGCCCATCACCTCCCCAAACAGTACAACCAACTGGGGGCCAAGTGTTCAAATACTCAAGCCTATGGGGATATTCTTCATTCAAACCACCACCACATCTTAACATTTCCTTGCTCTCTGTAATTTTATTATTTAAAAGAAAATATAAAGCTCGCAAGATTGACAGGGAAGTAAAGATACCATTGGCTGAAGAAAGGTGTGAATATTTAAAATATTACTAGAACTCCGAGTGTTTAAATGTGATGTAGCCTTTGAAAGAAAAGTAATTATGTCTAGATATAACGTAACCCAATAATCAGAACCTATAACTAGAATCTCAGAAGGCTTCCTTTGTTATTGAGAAAGGACAGCAAAAAAAAAAAATGTATGTGGTCCTTGGCTTGGAGAAATACTCAGTTCTTGATGAAAGAAAATAAGGAAGAGTTTCTTCCTTCCATGGCAACAGAAAAGCTGGAAGTATGCTTGGCATCCAAAGGACCTCTGTGGAGCTCAAACTCACGACATGCAATAAGGAAAAGTGTGTACTACATAACTGATTTTGAAATATTTTGTTAGAATGGAATGTATGCACACTGACTTCTTTTGTCCCTTATACCACACACACGTAGAAAGAATCACTTAACTATTAGTGATTTTAAAAACTGAAATGGAGTCATAGAAACAGAGTCCCTCTGCTTACATCTTCTCTCATAAGATGAGGCCATGGATGTAATTTCTACAAAGGTGTGAGCTTTTTACGAAAGAAAATGTTTGAGAAGCATCTTATAAAATACAGTCCTGTGGTACTTCATGATAGTGACAAGTGTATTCTGAAAGGTGCCATTCAGTGATTTCATATGAGCCGTGTGCCAAATGACTCCATCCTAGCACAGATCTCAGTGAGTGGTACTTACACAGCCTAGATGGGATACACTCTGACCCGTCAGACCAAAGGGCACATTCCAGGATGCCATCCCTTGGGAAGAGGACTTCTAGATGTGACTCAAAATTAGATAAAGATCCAAAGCAATTTAGAAGGAAAGGAGTGAGCAGCTAAGATGAGAGAAAGTTCAAAAAAAAAAAAGTGAGGCGTGATAAGTACCTCTTGGATTTCACATAAAGGGGGTCAGTGGTGATGGCGGCAGAGCTTCTGGGGTGGAGCTGAAGTAAATTGGATGTGGTGACTGCACAGACAATCCTTTCAAGTGGCTCAGTTACGGAGACAAAGTTGGTCCTGGAGTGACATATGGTTCTGTCTCATAAACTTTATAAATGCAAGTGTCTTAAGCCTGTTTAAAAGCCGGCAGAACAGAGCCACTCAACTGCCTACAGATAAGCATCAGGAAATAAAAGGAACAAAGATTGCATCCAGGGAAGCGTGAACTCGTTGGTCCTGGGAAGAAAGAGAAATATCTGGTGGGGTTAGTCATACCCTTTGTGGACTGTTGATGGGAATATAAAATATGTGGCAGCCGTGGAAAAACGGCACAGGCGACCAGATGATCCAACAATCCCACTTGGGAGTGTAGATTCAATGGGATGTGAAATACTGTTACTGGATGAGAGTTCATCCTTAGTGTCTTTACCACAGTAAGGAATAAAGAAAGAAGCCCCTACCCAGATGGTAACAGCCCGTGATTCAAGAGACAACTATCAATCAAGGTGAGAGGAAGTAGTCTGTAAGTTCCTGGAGATGTGAGGAAGGGGTCAACAGGGATCAGCGATTGTAAATGAGAATGAGGCGACTTTGGGGGTGACTTCTATTCATTATCGTGATTGTGATGATAGTTTCACTGACGGATACGTTTTCAAGTTTAGGAAATTATAAACATATCTGAAATATGTCCAGCAGATGTCTCTTATCTTTCAATGGAATATTTGAAGTTTAAAGATAAAGGATAAAGGTGTAGCTCAGTGGTAGTGTTTGCCTAGGAGACACAGAGCCCTGGGTTCAGTCTCCAATATAGGAAAAAGAAAAGCAATACAATAAAATTATCTCCTAAGGCCTCCTGAGATGAAGCCACTTGGTGGAAACCACATGTCTTTCATAGGACTCTAAGACCAGCCTGAATACACAAATTCTGGTTTTCAAGGACTCCTCAGGGTTCAGGATAATATCACGATGAACTTCTTGAAGATGGAGAACAGAAGCTGCTGCTGTGTCTCAGAACTCTAACAAAGCCAAGCACATCAAGTCCAGTGCAGACTCCATAAATGAGGACTGAAGTCAATGCGAAGTTCTTAGCTGCTGTAATCCACCGTGACGGTGAAATACTAGATACTCATCTTTTTACCCCATCAGTGGAAAGTAAAGGGAAAGTGGATTAGCACTGACAAACTGCATGTAAAAGGGAGCAACTGTTGTTTAAATGTGTCACCCTTTTTCAAAAGACTTTTACAAGAGCCCCAGCTACGCTTGCGAAACAGAGATCCTTGCATTTAATTAGAAGGGGTGATCTCAGAAATGAACAGAAACACCAAGTCCAAAGCTGTCATTAATGGAACGTGTAATGCATTCTACAAACCAGGACAAGTGAAGTGTGAGTTCTAATAATAACTGACATTCAGGGGTGCTGATTATGTTACAGGGTTGAACACTTAGATGAAATACAGTTATCTTCACCAAGACCCTGTGAGTCTGATACTGCTCATGATTTCAAGAAAAATAAGTCATGTAAATAATGTGGATCTACTTCTCTGCACCACAGTCTGCTCTTAAACACACGGTTCTTACCCAGGATAGCTCTTTCCTTTGTCAGCTGCAGAAGTGGAACCGCAGAGACTGAAGTGAGTTGTCTATATTCACGAGCCTTGCTAGCTGTAGAAGATGAACTGCACTTGGGTCCCTTCACCCTAGGACAGCAGTTTCTTATCTGTTCTTGAAAAGCCAGCAATCCTGACATACTGATTCTTGATATTTTCAACTTTACACTAAAATCCATCAACTAAATTGTAGCTAGAGTTTTTCTGGTCCTGCCTGGCCCACAGTCAGGACAAATCTGTCACCCGCCAGTCCCACAGCTGCTCAGACCCAACCAAGTAAACACAGAGACTTATATTGTTTAAACAGTTTGGCCTAATGGCTCAGGCTTTTAGCTATCTAGTTCTTACATCTTAAATTAATCCATTTCTATAAATCTATACCTTGCCACGTGGCTCATGGCTTACCAGCATCTTCACATGCTGCTTGTCATGGCGGCGGCTGGCAGTGTCTCCTCCCACCTTCCTGTTCTCTCAGTTCTCCTCTCTGTTAGTCCCGCCTATACTTCCTGCCTGGCCACTGGCCAATCAGTGTTTTATTTATTGACCAATCAGAGTATTTGACATACAGACCATCCCACAGCACTCAATGAACATAATTCACCCCAAATCAAATGACTACATCCATTTTCCATCTTGGTACATTTTGGATTGGAGGAGGTATGTCATACTGAAAGTCAGATGGCATCTCATTCTCCAGCTAAACATTCCCTGGGCTGAAGAAGTTATGTGGCTTATTAGGAGTTAATTCAAAAATAAAGTCTGAGACTCCTTTAGAGAGCCTAGAGTTGGAAACAGGCCAGTGGCTCTCACCTGCAGCCACCTAGAGGGTCTGTAGGTGAGTATGTTAAGTTGCTAAGTGAGGTGAGGAGAAAGGTTGGTAGTGGGTGTGGTCATTATCCATCTCCAGAGTTTAACAGGACTAAATTCCCGAGTTCAGCTGGAACAGATGAACATTATAACCAGCCAGATTTAAGCCTGAAGGTTGCCTAGTAGGGGAAGGGGATCTAGACAAATAATCTCTTTGGGGTCCATATATAGGCCAAGAGCTGGAAATCTGAAGGTTGCCCTGAAAGGCAAGGTGGAAAATATCACTCAAGACAAGGAATGGAGCAATGTGCAGAGTCACCATGAAAAAGCCTGCTTCAGTGGAGGGGCGATGTCTTAGCATGTGCCCGACTGGATGCCCAGCAGCCAGAGTCTAGGAGCATCATCAAAAACCAGCCCTTTGCCTCTGCCAACGTCCAGAATTATTTTCTGACCAACTCCCTCTGAAATCCATCTGCACGAAGCAGCTCTTCTCATACTCCACAGCAGTTTCTTAGCTGGTGTCCTCAGCCCCAGTCAAGAAGTTCATCTGACATTCTTCCTGCTGTTAATATCATATAAAACATCTCTCTCTCCCTTGCTGGGGCCCTCCCAACTAAGACTAAACTCAATTTTCCTCGAATGGAATCCGGTGATCTCTTTCTGTATTCACTTTCTATCACATTTTTAATAACAGACCTTGAATAAAGAGGAATAATTTAAAGGACCTGTAAGATAACATTTTTTATCTTCCAAATTCTGTGACCACATGCTTTATTTCCCTGCACATGCCACGGATGTCACAACTCTCTACCTTGCGCCAGTCCCCCCTCCAGCGCCTCACTCTTCCCAGTGAGCAATCCTCCTGTCCCAGCCATTTGATAAGAGGAAGGCCGCAGGGCCAGGTGCATGAAGAAGCAGCTAAGCAACCTGCTGCTGCTTCCACACCTGAGTGTGATATCCAGAATCAGCACGCGACTCAAGCATGGTTAATCAGATCTGTGCAAAGGAGCTGTTTACCGAGCAGGAAAGAGAACCTCCGTTTTTCCCTCAGAGTCATGAAGCCTCAAGCCCCATGTTGATCCCCTTGGACATGCTCCTCCCAGCCATGTTGTCTATTTGGGGTAGAAAGGTGGTTTGAAGATAGTGAAGGACAGAAAAGACAAGTTGATGGTAATTTTTTCTGTTTGTATTTTTAATTAACATTTCCATACTATCAAGACAAAAGTTATTTTCTTAAATCATAAGAAATCATAAACAGATATCATACACCCTATGTTTGAAGGATCCCACCTGTAAGTGTGTCAAGCCAGCCTCGGCAGGCTTGTCCAGTTTCAACTGTTTCCACTCTGCCAGCCTGTGTGACACTAATGAAGTTTGGAGCTGCACTGCCCATATGCTAGAAGCTGTGTTGCCTTGGCTCACACCCTTGAGTCCCTCTATAAATATTTAAAGCATGTCAAGTTTGTTATCTACAGGAGGTGGGGGGAAGGGGGTAGATTCCAGCACTGAGAAGTGAGCTACATAGCTCTCTTAGAGCATCAGGTATAAAGTCAGAAAGTTTGGTTATCTTCACCCTGGCTTCTCTTTATTCTGAAATCATTTTTCCTCCAGATAGCTTTGTCTTGTTTCTGACTAGAGAATCCTGCTTAATATTTCTGAAACAGATTACCAAGCTGACTCTTAAAATCAAAAACTTTAGGCAGAAGGGAAGGGTAGGAGGGACTCAGTGTAGAAACAAGACCAAGAATAAAAGGCTGAAGAAAAGTAAATCAAAACTGTCTTCAACCACAAACGATTCGAAAGTTGAATTATTCAAGCCGGCAAATTTTCTGGATTCCAGCTTTGTGCTGTAGGAATTGGAAACAGATAACAGAGGCATTGTTTTACAGTTTCCACGGCCGGCCTCCATAGCCACCACAGAGCACCCCGTCTCCTGTCTCTGCCACCACCAGCAGGGACTTTGCATGGAAAGTAGCTGAGGGTTTCTAGTCTTGCATAGAAGCCTTTGGGACACAGGTTCAGATTTCTACAACTCTTCCTAACTGAAGCTTTGCCTAATCTGTGTGAGAATATGTTATTAGATAAAATTGCTTATATCATTTTTCTTTTTTTTTTTTCCACAGAGGCCGCAATTGGAAATGGGAGAAACTGAATATAACAGAGTAGGTAATTTCAAGGAAACTTGTGAAATTCCTATCCTTTTCCTCCAACTTGCAATCTTTACGCTGGGATTTGCATATATTTACAGAAGCTCATGTAATGGTAGGCTCTCTCCAACTCTGTTGTGTTTCCTACTGAGTTGATGCCTTCTAAGCCCACACTTTTAAAAGCAGTTGGTTTTTCAACAACTCTGAATTAAAATCCTTTTCTCTTTCCCTTCAAATAATTGTGTGTGCATATGTCCATGTATGTGTATGTGGGGGGGGGCTGAAAGGGAGAAAGATGATATAGATAGATAATAGCAGATAGGTAGATAGATAGATAGATAGATAGATAGAGTGTGTGAGTGTGTGTGTGTGTGTGTGTGTGTGTGTGTGTGATGTGTGTTGTGTGTGTGTGTGTGTTTTAGCAATTCAGCAGGATGATCCAGCCAGGCCTTTTCTTCCCTTGTGCCTGTGTGGTTGGAGGCGGCCTGAGGAGGAATCCTGCACACAGCTAGTTTTCTCTTTGCTGGATCCTTTATATTAAGCTTTGATTTTCTAGAGAGCTGCAGCCAAGTTAGGGGATGGGGAAGAGAAGAGAGGCAGGTAACTCTGGAAGGACAGGCCTATCAGAGGCCTAGCGAAGACAGCACTGAAATGTGAGAGGAGGTTTCTTTAGCCTTGAGTGAGGCAGGCATAGAAAGGAACTTCTCTAGCCCCTGCCATAGTAATTCTAGTACAGAGGCTTACACCTTCCCCTCCCTCCTCCTGGGTTCTCCATATAACGGGGCTGATGAGGAACCCAAGGCCCCAACAGACACATGAATGTCTGTCTCCCCACCACCGATGCCGACCTCCATATCCCCACCGCGGAGGCCGATTTGGATGTCAGGGAACTGCAATGCCCGCCACAAGTTTCTAGACAATGTATGTCTAATAAAATAAGTTTGGAAGACTAAAATCTCTGCCGTATCTCTCAGCTAAAATTACATACAGATGCTGCTCAGCGCCTGTATTAACTTGTAACTGCGAACAAATTATAAGGTTTTAAGATCACAGAAAAGTTTTTGAAGTTGAAAATAACCACCATTACAGACGAAATAACCTGTCACTTCTTTTGGAGTTCAGGGAAATAAAATGTTGTTAAGAAAATAAAACATCCTGGCTGCATGCCAGAGCACAGTGCTACCTCCTCTTGTGCGTCCCGGGGTTTAAGACAGCCAAGGGACTGTGTGTTTAACACCATCATCTCTTTTAAAAATGTGAAAATCATTTCAAATTGACAAGAGAGAGAGTGCCTGGTATAAATAAGATTTGTGTTAACTTTGTTGGAAAAGCAAAAGCCTCTAAATCTTTATTTCCTGTGAACCAAACATATTAATTATAAAACTTATCCTAAAAAAAATTAAGAAAGAGAAATATCTGATTTGTTTCATAAAAGAAGAGGCAAGGCCACATGTTTTAAATCTGCATTGTTCTTTTTGTCTTGTTTCCTTTAGTCAAGACAAATGATACACAGAGTTTAGAGTCTACGTTTGATAACAAAAAAAAAACCCTGTCTACTGATATAATATACTGAGTTCAGAAAGCCTATGATAGATTATTATAACAATCATGAAGTTCAGAAGAGTACAGTCTCATATAATCTAATAATTATATTCCATAATCTTGAGAGTACTGGTTTAATCATAAAGAATAAGTAACAAATATGGAATTTATAGGGAGCTGTTTTTGTAACACTGGGTTGCTCAGGATGTATGGAGCATTTGCTCTCAGAAGGGAGACAGTTCTCTCGAGGTTTTACCTCTGCAGCTGCATTCTGGAGTCTAAACATCGTTGAAATTAACTGCCCCAAGGTTTGACTTGAGACTTTCCTTTGAAGGGCACACTGAGGGTATGTTTTTTTGAGACTAATTATTGTGCCACTTCAAACGCCCTCCTTCAGCTGAGTGGGAGGGGAAGAGCCATCTGCACATAGGTTCAGCATCTCACACATCTCCCCTCCCTGCATTCTTGGTCCATCATCACGAAGGCCATGTCATTCTGGCTTTTATTTGGCCTGTTCCATCCTTCCTCGCAAAGAGCAAAAACCTCTGCAAAAGAAACAAAATCAATGCACCAAGTATGGGGCATGTAGATGTCAGGACCCATAGCACACAGATCCTGAATGTTGTGTATGTTTGCTTCAAATAATAAAAATGAGAAATTTTCAAAGGTTAGTGACAGTGTAGAAACCAATATATTTCAGATATGCTGGACATGTCTGACTGGTAGCACAGGCACACCCCACTATTTAGCACAATATTTTCATTTGTTTTTGCTGCTGTGTTCATTAGGAGGAGTTATTTCAGAGGATTGGGGATACCATTACTTGATCTAAAGGCCATAATGTCTAGGCTCCACTGTGCTCTTAAAACACCTCGTAACCTGAGTCATCCACATAAAAGACCCATTCCACTTGCAACCCCAGTACTGGGTCACTGCTGATATCTTCACTGTGCATGGAACTGTCTCAGTCTGCTATGTATTGCTATAACCAAATGCCTGCCTCTGGATAGTTGATACAGAAAAAGGGTTATCTCAGCATATGATGATGGAAATCCAAGAGCCTGTTGCCAGTATCTGTTTGACTTCTAGTGAGGGTCTTCTTTTGGAAAACGAAGAAAGACAGATGCCTGTGGGCGAGGGAAAGAGGACAAAGGAGGCCTGAAAGTTTTGAAACGGGGGTTCTCAACCTTCTTAACACTGAGAACCTTTAATACAGTTCCTTGTGTTATGGTGACCTCCAACCGTAAGTTTTGTTGCTACTTCATAACTGTAATTTTGCTACTGTTATGAACTGTAATGTAAACATCTGCTGTGCGACATCAAAGGGGTAGCCACCCAGAGGCTGAGAAGCACTGGTTTATAAGAAGCTGTGCCGCTGTCCCGGGAACCGCATTGATCTTTAGATCGGAACAATGCTGCTCTAAAGGTGCCAACATTGTTAGGTTGAGGATGGAGCCTCGTGTGCATTGATACAGGGTAAGGAGTATGGATGCTAGCAGAACACCTCGGGCTCTGAATTCAATTAGGGACACCAAAGACCAGGAGGCATGTCTCATGTTTCTTACAGCTGCATGATGAAAATAGCCAAGCCTGAGGCTGGAGAGATGGCTCGGTGGTTAAGAGCACGGGTTGCTCTTGCAGAGGACCCTGGTTTGGTTTCCAGCACCCACGTGTTGTTGACTTCCAACCATCCAAAACTCCAGTGCCAAGGGTTCTGAGGCCCTCTCCTGACCTCCAAAGGCCCAAGGCACACACGTGGTGCACACACACATGTACAGACAAAGCGCTTATACACTCCAAATGAAATAAATATCTCTTTAAGTAAAGAAAAAGGAAAGGGAGGGAAGGAGGGAGGAAAGAAGGAAGGAAGGAAGGGAGGGAGGGAGGGAGGGAGGGAGGGAGGGAGGAAGGAAGGAAGGAAGGAAGGAAGGAAGGAAGGAAGGAAGGAAGGCAGAGTTAAACTGCTATGGTTTTCATTTAACATAAAATCTAAGTCATGGCATTAAATGCAAGGAAATAGTTTTGGGCTTAATATAAGAACCTTGCCACGGTTATTTTAGATGAAAAGCTTAGTGTTGGAAAAATATTACACTCCTATAGAATTTGTCACAGAGAGACGTGGGAAAGGCTTCCATTTGGTGTTTGGGGTTTTCTTTTATTCTTTCAAGAGTCTTAGGCTTAAAACACGGACTTAAAATTAAAAGTAGGTTAAATGCCTTGCCGAGGACACCAGCTGATCAGTTAAGAAGACAATTGCAACTACATAACAGGCTTAGGTAGCGATCAATAAGAACTACAGGCAGATATAGCAAGTAAATGAATGATCTTTAACAGAGAACAGACAGCCCAGTCCTTTAGTCACTTAGCCAACACTTACTGACTCACCATCATATGATAGACACCATACTAAATCCCGAGAACATGGAGAGGGATGCACCCCATTCCCTGTCTTGTCGAAAGACAATTAATTAAACAAACAAATTCTAATGGATACAATTAGCAGTTCTTGATATTGTCCCCGCATCACCTCCATGCATGCCATCACCTCCCCCCACCACCACACACACACACTTCTGACTCATTTCAGGGTAAAAGGATAACAAAGCCTTGGGACTCCATCCCTTGGTTCTGGTGGGGAAGTTCAAACCATCCAAACGCAATGCCCGAGGGAATCTCCACCACAATAAAACCCCAGGGCACTGGTTTTTTCTTCTCTCAGGACATCCCAGGCTGGCTTTTGTGTCTGCTCTGCTTTTCCCAGAAAGTGCCATTATGTGAGAGCAATAAATCTCCTTATGCCATTTCGCTGCATGTGTGTGGCATCATCTGGTCTGACAGCTGACTGGTGTCAGGCAGGTGCTCACTGACTTCCACAGGTATCCACAGCACACATCCAGTGAGCCCAGCTGCCTAGAACTCGTGCCCTCGTATGGCCTCTTCTCCTTGAATGTGGGCTGAGCTGGGAACTCGCTTTGGCCAAACAGAATGCAGGAAAGATGATGGTGTATCGATGAAATTAGACTGTCATAAAGATGCTGGCTTCTCTCTTGCATACGACTATTATTCTCTTTCTTGTGCTGATGGAAATCAGCCACCATGTTGGAGGGACCTGGTAAAGAAACCCACATAAGGAGGAACTGAGAAAGGCCTGCGGTTAACAGCCATAGAAACAGATGACTGTATCCACCTACCTTTGTGGAGCTGAATACTGCCTATATCTGTGAGATTTCCAGTAACTCTCCCAGTGAAGCCTTTGTTGACCATTGTTCTAACTAATATCATGGCCTTGTACAAAGGAACTGTGGCTTAGAGGGCCCAAGTAACTTGTGTGTGGCATCTAGATCAGTTCAGACAGATAGAATGTCTTATTTTGATCTCTAAGTGGTAGGGATAACCTACTAAACATCAGTCGGTAACCGATATGATGCAGTGTAGTAGCAGTGAGATTCAGAAAGATGGCATGGTCCTCTGGGGTGATGAGGGAAAATTACCCAACTGTGATGTGATGAGTGAGGCATGGAGCTGTGAGAAACCTGGCAGATTAATAGAAGAGTAGATGCTTAAGACAATTAAGTGTGGCTGGACTAGGGAGCCAAGAGATGGTTTATGGATGGAGAGCTTGAAGAGATCCAATGTTCGGCAATATGAGAGTACCTTCTGAGGACAAGCTACGGAGGAAGTCAAGGAAGAATTGTAAACAGACTGACAGCACTGTCATCCTTTTGAAACTTGAACTAGACTAAATCTTTGGATTCAGACGTGTCTACAGGATCTAGATGTGAAGAAATGTCTTAGTAAATGGTGAATCTCTAAATAGCTGACTCTTGGAGTCAGTGACAGAGAGAACAGTTCTAAGCTTAGCAATGCAGAGTCTGCCCCCCTGCCCTTCTGTTTGCCAGTCACTACAGATGGATGCCTGGGCTCCACAAAGACACAAACAAACCCTCATAACAGCAAACCAAGAAGCCAAGGGACAGGTTCACAGTATTCCCACGGTAGTCTCGGGTGCGGAGACAATACCATCCAGTCGGCAGCAGTGTCCAAGCTGGCAGGACTCAAGGTACTGGCCGCTTTGCAGAGACACTGGCACCTCAAGCCTTGGACACCGGCTTTGGTGTCAGTACCCTGGTAAGGACTCCAGGCCTTTCAGTAAAAGGCACTATTTTTCTCTTTGAAAAGAAGAAGAGAGAAGAAATACAGTGGACAAGGGAGCAAAAGACCATTTCAGGTCGCACATGACACATCATCAGCCAGTCACCATCCCTCCAGGCTACTGTATTTGGAGAATAATTTAAGAAATCTCAGAGTTCCTCCAACCAGAATGAGAAGAATAAAAGAAGGAAAAAGAGAAACAGGGGGGGAGAAGAGGAAGAGAAGAAGAAGAGGAAGAAGAAAGAAGAGGGAGGTAAGGGGCAGGAAGAAAGTATTGTAATTAATATACATTGTTTCAGAACAGTTTAGATTTACAAAAATATTGAGTAGATTGTGCAGTTTCTGCAAGCTTACTCCCATTAATATAAACTGACAATTTACCTTACTATTGTCAATTTCTATTAGACTGTTATGTACATTAGTTCGTCTAACTAATACTGATACGTACTTACGACACGAAGCCCATGGATTGTTTACATTTCCCTAATACTTGTATAATACCCATATCAAACATGGCACTGCCATTCTCATGCCTCCGTAGGTGAGCCTGGGATGTGACGTTGTCTCGGATTTTGTTTTTGATGACCTTGACAGTTTTGAGGCATTCTGAACAAGTATAATGCAGGACTCTATTTTATTTGAAATAGTCCGATCTTATTATCCTCATGATGAGATGGAGTTATGAGTTTTGAGAACAATAAGTGCAATTCTGATGTCGATACTATGTCCTATTGCTCTGGCCTGGGCAACATGAAGTGGGTTATATCTCCACTTTGGATGGAGTCATTACCATGGAGGAAGCAGGGCTCAAGAGAAAGAAGCTATACCATCTGGTTAACCTGAGGACTCAGACAACACAAGATGGGGGTGTCAGCTGAGGCCACTGTGACGTGAAGACAAATGGAGAGGAAACATAAAAGGATGTGTTGACAACTTAGAGATGGCCTAACTCTGTAACCAGTTGTACCTACTTTGAGAAATCTGTACACATGACTAAAAAGAAACGATTGAAGTTATATAAAAAAGACCTGGAGTGGGCAATGTGCCAAGGCCAAGGCCAGAAGCTATTGAAATGTGCTGCAGCCATCAGATGGGGGGATGGGAATGAGACTTGAGCCTCACCAACTGGTGGGACAGCTAGAGGAGGGCAGGGTTAGGACCTAGAGAGCTGGGAAGTGAACTGTGAGGACTCGTAAATAGTGGGAGCCTAGAAACCTGAGCGTTTGCCTTCAGAGGAAGGAAACGACCAGAGAACAACGTATATAGAACTGGAGATCTGTAGTGAATGCGTAACATGAAACATGGCTCTGTTTGTTGGCTGTACAAGTTGGGAGCAACCAGTGACGGAAGTAAGAAATCTGCCTCGTGGCAACTGAAAAGATGGGGAAATTCGCAGGAATAGTTCTGCCCATTATTTACTCTTCATACAGGGAGAGGGCTGCAACGCATGGCTTTCCTTGAATTTACTACTCCTGAAAGGTAGGCGGTCAGGTTTCCCTCATTTTCTGGATCAAAAATCTAAACCACGGGAGCATAGGAAGTCAAGATTTGAACCCAGGGCTCTGAGCGACACGGGCATGTTTGCCACCTTCTATTCCTTGTTAGAGCCTGGGTGGCACACTGGAGTAGCAAAAAGAGATGAGGGAGTGTGGGTGGCACATGAGGGGTTGCATAACAAATATTTGTAGGATGAAAGAAAACTCGCAGAGCAGAGATACGGATATGTAGCCATAGGGCAGGAAGTTGCCGCAGGTCACGCTCCGCAGTGTTGGTTACATCACCAGCAATGAATGTGCCCAGTGTTCTCCAGGAACAGTGGAGCACTTGTTTTATTCTAGTACAGCTCTGCATTTCACCTCCGTCTTCTCGTGTGTCTGAATCCCAGGCCCCTCATCGAGGAATCCCTTGGATGCCCGGAGCTAGAACTGGAAAATACTTCGGGAGTTTCCCAAGGCAAGGAGAAAGCAAAGCTCAGTGAAAAACTGAGATCCAAAAGGCTGCAACTCAAAGAGCCACAAATAGGTCTCACAGAAGCAGGCTTGGAGTCCAGGAGTGTGGAGCCAGGGATTTGAAATCCTAGGAACCAAGAGTCTAAGCAGAGGCCCCGAAAAATGATCTGAGCAGATGTTCCATCTCAGAGTTTCATTTTTAGCTTGTCAGTCATGGTGATGAATGACCAGGCTGGAGAGTTTAAAGGGTTGTGAGAGGTCAGATATCTCCAGGTAGTGAATATTCTGTGGGCAGAAGCTATGGGATTTTTTTCCAACAATTATACCCACAGCATCTGGCACAGAGAATGTGATTTTAAAAGATGGACTATAATGGAACAATCACAATTTACCAATTTAAACTAAAATCTTTTGGGGGGTGTTCATAACTATCATGTTATGACACATTTGGGCATGAGCTTGATCATTTAAATTTAATCATTCAAACTTAAGCTACAAGATGCTAGGAGTCACATCTTACAGACTACACCTGGCATACTATTGAATGTTTTTTTTTAAACACATATACAATCCCAAGTAGGATGATTAATGATTAGACTCCCAAGGGAGGGCTATGACTCATACATTGGTTAATCATTCTTACTAATTACAGACAGTCATGCTATTAGAAAATTCCTTTACTGGATGCATAGGCAACTCAGGTAGACCTCTTCGCTCTTTACATTTCCCTGGGTATCCTGATTTGATGAGAGAAACAGCGTAACATGCAACAGGAAAAAGAAGTAATCAAGAGGACTGGATTTTATGAGATTGTGGGAATCGCGAAGTGACTTCTGGAAGGTTGTTGGCTCTCACTCTGGGATGGGACTGATGTTCCTGCAGGTGAGCAGAGCTGACAGTCTCGTGTATAAAGTGGGGGTGGGCGAGGAGACACCATAACCCAAATGGATAAAATGGAAGTCCCAAGTGCAAACCAAACACCACATCTATCTCTCATGATGTATAATCTTGAGGTGCAGGGTACCTGCAGAAAGGACTCGGATCCTCTGTGGAGCTGAATGTCTGTGTGTGCAGGACTCCAGTACCCTGCAGAAAAACACCAGGAGAGCTGCAAGCCAGCTTTTCTCCCTCATTGAAAACATGGGCCAGTAGATCAGGAACAAGGGCCCACAATTCAGCAGCGCTGGCCAGTGCTTAGCTTCTGCCTTAGGTTGTACTTTTAAACTGCACACCAGGGACTGAAGAGATGGCTTAGCACTTAAGATCACTAACTGTTCTTACTTACAGAGAGTTGTGGCTCACAACCAACCAGTAGCTCCAATTCCAAGGGATCGAATGCTTTCTACTGACCTCAGCCAGCATCCAGGCACGTATGTGGTGTGCATACATACATGCAGGCGAAACACACACAAAATAAAAATAATCTTTAAAAAAAAAACCTCAGACTAGATTTTCCTTGACAAGTTACTATGTGGAATCATAAAGAAAATACTCATTTCAGATTAGCTGGATGGCTACAGTATAAAGTCACCGAGCTAAGTAACACTGCTCTCTGTATAAATGTGTTCATCACTCATTTGTACTCACCCTGGCTCCTCATGCTTTGCCTCCCACACACTTTTCTGGGTTGTTGGCAAACACATCATCCTCTGCACTGGAGAGTAGGCTCTGATACACCTCTGTCCGGGTGCCTAGTGCCCTGCAGTATGGCAGTAGGACACTGTGATATAAGCAGCCAAGGCCAACAGACCTCTTCTTACTTCCAACCAATGCAAAGAACTCTGGGAACTGTGTCACAGATCTTTTATCAACCATCGATACTAAAGAAATGGGGCAGCCTGCAAAGTCCTCTCTCTATCCTAGCCTCCATTATCTACCTCTGCCTTTTCTCACTCAACGCCTGTTCCCAGTAGGGCTATGCCAGAAGAGCATACACTCTTTCAAGAAGAAAACCCCTCCTACACCTGCCAACTGTGGTTTGGGCTATACAGCCCAGACAGGAAAAAGTGCTGTTCAACACATTTCTGAAGACTGGCTAAATGAATCTTAAATAACACCCTCTTGGGATGCCAAAATGAAGCACAATTCCTGTATGAAATAAAATCTGGTCCTTTGCTACCTCTTCCTTAAGGAAGATATGATATGAAACCACGTCATCCCTTCTTTTCTGTTGTGGTCTAGAACAAGAACACCTAGAATCAATAGTTGAGTGAAGAAAATTCTCTCACACCTAAACAATCAATGCTTTTAAGTCACTTGTCTGCTCCATACCAACTCAGTAGGAAAGAGGAGAGAGTTCTCCATCTCCAGAATATAAGGGATCATCTAAAGATTGTTTATTACTAAATAGAAACTTTTGTGTTTGTATGTTCTGAGACTAGGTCTGATCTAGTCCATATATAGCCAAGGATGACCTTGAACTCCTGATCCTCCTGCCTCTACCTCCCAAAATATGTGATTATAAGTGTGTGCCATGAAACCCAGGTAAATAAATTCTTAAACATCATATCTTGAAGCGTTGGCTCTCAAGTTCATTGGTTTTCTCTAAGCACAATAAGCCAGTATTTATCTTAAACTTGTTTAAAAGAAGCACTGTTGCTCGTGGGTCCAGTAGCCTGTACCAATAACTCACATCTGTCCCATCTGGGAAATGACAGCTTCACCTCTGGAGACAGGAAGCTGTGAGCAACTTGTAAGTAATCCTGAGTTGACAGAGCAGAAGGTTCAATCAGGCATTCAGATGGCTAGCTAACATAGCTCTTCACAGGGGACTGTAGCTAGAGTTTTCCTACTGGGCCCACAGTCAGGACAAATCTCTGTCACCTGCCAGTCCCACGGCAGCCGCTCAGACCCAACCAAGTAAACACAGAGACTTGTATTGCTTACAAACTGTATGGCCGTGGCAGGCTTCTTGCTAACTGTTCTTATAT